>CBVK0100408287.1:0-37230 GCA_900067695.1 Picea abies | reverse complement strand
TATGTATGTATGTATGTATGTATGTATGTATATACTGAACAAGTTCATATTTCGAGTCCGTCCTCTAGAGAATTGTCCCCTGCACTTAACTCACGTGATGCCTTGGTTGGATTTCCTCGAAGGCACCTCCTTCTGGGAAAGTTCCCACACCCTACAGAGATGAGTAAGTCCCTTGCAAGGACTACCATTTTAGTAAAACCATGAGTTTGCTTCTTCCCTATCACCAAAAATAGCCTAACAGGGATACCTCTTGGCATTTCGAAGTTTCGGCACCCAAGATACCCAAGGGTCAGTTTTGTTGTAGTCTCTAGATGTGAAATCCCGACTTGCGAGACCCCAAAATGAACTTATCCTCATAGATAGATCTATATATACATATATCGACATTTCGGAGTTTCGTATCCTGGGAAACTCAGATGCGAGACCTCTTGTCATTGCACATCATGAAATGTCGACTTGCGAAACCCCGAAACGAGCTTAGCATATATATATGAGCTTCAAAGTTTCGGCTCCTGAATATCCTAGATGTAAGACCTCCTGTCTGCGCATATCACAAAATCCCGAAGTATGAAACCCCAAAAAGGTATAAGGCGGATGAGATACGGTGTTTTAGTATTTTGGCACCCAGGATATCTAAAAGCAAGTCTCTTGTACTCGCCAGTCCTGAAATCCCGACTTGCGAAACCCCGAAATGGCATAGCATGTCCAGAGTTTGGATGTTTTGGTGTTTCGGCACCCGAGAAACCCAAGGGTCAGTTTCCTTGTACTCGTCAGTCGCGAAGTCCCGACTTGCAAAACCCTGAAATGAGTTTAGCAATGAATACAGGCTTAGGAGTTTTGGCTACTAGGAAACCTAAGTGCGAGACCTCCTGTCTACGCATGTCATGAAACCCTAACTTGTGAAACCCTGAAATAATAATAGCGTGGATAAGTATTGATCTCTCGGTATTTCGACACCCAGGATATCTAGAAGAAAGTCCCTGGTACACGCCAGTCCCGAATTCCCAACTTGTGAAATCCCGATATGGCTTAGCAAATGTAGATTTGGTTTCCGGTGTTTCGGCACCCGAAAAACCAAAGGATATGAACCCCTCATCCTCTTCTACCACGAAAACCTGGTACACGAAACTCCAAAAGATGGGATGCCAGGTTTTAATCCAAGTCATTGTTAGATATGACAAACTATTGGTTCCTTTCGGATCTTGGCACTTCGATAGACAAGAGAGCAGGGGAACACATGCATTGCGATTTCCCAAATCGCGAAAGTCAGAAGAACCTCTCTGGTAAGGCCTGTGGTCATAGCCAATGATCACATGGGTAAGGATAAGGGATGGTAGGGTCTACATCAGGCCCCATAGGAATTCAAGGATTCTGTTCCTCAGTGAAAAGAAGGAAAAAGACGAAAAATATTAGTTCCCATAATGGGTGTGTTACAAATTGGTATCAGGGCATGGTTACAACACTTGGCCTACTTGGGCTCATGAACAGGTTGCGCTAAGACTCCATTCGAAGCACTCTTAACAGGAGTAACCCTCTATCCTAATCCCCCTTAATCAAAAGTCAAAGTTAAGAATGAAAAACCCCTATTGTGTGTATGCATGTGAAAAATATGAATATTGCATGGGTTATGAATATAGGTAAAAATTGACTAACAATAGGAATTTTTCTTTGGCACACAAGCAGACGGTCAACCGCGAGAAATTTCAGACATATAGAATGGTGACTCACCATGAAGTGGGGGAGGGCTCCCACAATAGAGACGAAGATTCTGACCAAAGAAGGGTGGTAGGGACCCCTCCAGATCTAGCTGAGACTGTGAGGAGCCTCATGGTCAAATTATAGAGCTGCAAGGCTGACAACGAAAGGATGATAAAAGAGCAAGAGAACCAAACAGAAAGTAATGCAGTTTTACTGCAGAGCTTATTTGACATACAAAGGCAATTGTAACATGAACCTGAGACACAGAAACATGGTCATGTCAGTGGCCACACTACGAGGAGCACCTCGAGAAAGGTCCACCTTAGAGATAAGGGACAAGCGTCAGATGATTCTTCTGGAAAGGAAGCTGGCAACTCGGATGGATCTTCTAGCAATAGAACTAGTTCTCATTCCTGAAGAAAATTAAAGAAGCATAAACTTTCCAAGAATCATAATCTCGAAGAGTTCAAGAAGGCCAAACCACCCTCCTTCAACGGTGAAATAAAGAAAGGAGAGGAAGCGGAGGTCTAGCTGCTTGGACTAAAGAAGTATTTCAGAGTCCGTGACTTCTCAAAAAACTTGAAGGCCCGAGTAGCCACATTCAACTTGAATGGAAAGGCTTCCATTTGGTGGGAAGACCTTAAGAATGTAAAAGGGATTCACGAAGAAGACCTATCTTGGGAACGGTTTGAGAAATACTTCAGGAAGAAGTATCTGTCAGCAAAATATTTCGATGAAAAGACTAAAGAATTCTATGAACTTAAGCTGGGGCAACTCATCATAGAGAAATATGTCAACAGATTCCTCGAGTTGATGAGGTATGTACCCTACACAAAAGCAGAAAAGGCAAAGGTGCAATGATTCATCAGTGGACTACCTAAGGACTACCAGAACAAGATTGAATTTGACGAACCAAAGACTCTAGAAGATACTATCTGAAAGGAAAGATATTGTTATGAACATCTTGGGCATCGGATAGGACCTCGCAAAGGTTGGAAGCAGAAAATTAGTTCAGGATTCCAGAAAAAGCGGTTTAATTCCCCAAGATTTAAGGACTACAAAAAGAACTCAAGGATGAGCTTCCCATCCCGAAGTGTACACCAGTAGAACTTTCCCTCCTTGAGCAGAAATAAAATTTCTGTATCTTTCCTAGTAAAGACTGATAACCCAAAGAGAGAACCTTTGAAATGTTGGGGTTGTGGAGAAGAACATCTACTAAGGGATTGTCCACACTGACAACAAAACAGCTGAAGAATTTACAACGTTCAAGAAGCTACCACCGTCAATAATGTGGCCAGGAGTGTGCTGCAAATTTATGCAACCTTGGATAATAACCAATCTAACCACCAAGATTCAGTGGTGGAAATCGAAGGTATGATCACCAACCATCTAGTGTCTATTCTGATTGACCCTGGTTCAAATTTGAGTTATATAGCCCCTAAGGTTGTGGATAAATGTAAACTACAGCCACATAAAAATGCCAAGCCATCGTTGGTACAGTTAGCCACTAGCACCAAAAGAAGGGTAGTGGAGGTCACACCAGCCTGCCAATTAATTATGGGTGGATTCCCCACCTAAGAAACCCTTAACATATTACCCCTGGGATCGTATGATCTGTTGATTGGTATGGACTGGATAGCCACCCATAAAGCCAAACTAGACTATTACCATAAAACCTTGGAATGTGTAAGTGAAGAAGGAAGGAGAATAACCCTTCAAGGGATCCAAAATCCTGTCTCGGTGAGACAAATATCATCTCTTCAAATGAAAAAGTATTGCAGAAAAGGATGTCCATTATATGCAATACAAGTGTTGAAAACAATTGAAGGTGACGAACCAAGCCTCGAAGACCAACCCACGCTAGGAGAATACAAAGATGTATTTTTGGAAGAGGTACCGGGTCTACCTCCGAGAAGGGACATTGAATTCTCAATAGAACTTGCACCATGAGTAGTATTCGTGTCTAGGACACCCTCCAGGATGAGCGCACCTGAGCTAGTTGAGCTTAAATTACAACTGAAAGAGATGATGGACAGAGGCTATATTCGGCCCAACATGTCTCCATGGGGATCACAAGTCCTTTTTGTGAAAAAGAAAGACAACACCCTCTGACTGTGCATAGATTATAGACAACTCAATAAGGTAACCATAAAGAACAAGTACCCCTTACCCAGGATCGATGACTTGTTCGATCAATTGGGAGGTGCCTCTATCTTCTCGAAGATTGACTTGAGATATGGATATCATCAAGTCCAAATCAAGGGCGAAGACATCCATAAAACTTCCTTCAGGACGAGATATGGTCACTATGAGTTTGTGGTAGTACCATTCAGATTGACCAATGCACATGCCACTTTTATGTGCTTGATGAACAATGTGCTCAACAAATTCCTAGACAAAATAATGCTGGTTTTTATTGATGACATATTAATTTACTCCAAGAATAGAGAGGAACATGAGGAATGCCTTAGGCTTGTGCTTCAAGTGCTAAAAGAACATCATCTCTATGCCAAATTTAGCAAGTGTGACTTTTTCCACAAGTAAATACATTACTTGGGCCATGTCCTATCTGAAGAAGGGGTAGCAGTAGACCCTGATAAGATCAGGTCTATCATGGAATGGCCTACCCCAAAGGACGTTTCAGATTTCAGATCCTTTATGGGCTTGGTAGGATACTATAGGATATTTATAAAAGGATTCTCCAAGATTGGGTGTCCAATCACTACCCTCTAGAAGAAGAGAACAAAATTCACGTGGACACAAAAATGTGAAGAAAGATTTCAAACCCTAAAACATCTACCAACCCACGCACCCGTACTGAAGATCGTCGATTCTGAAACTGACTTCCTTGTGTGCACAGATGCCTATAAGGAAGGGCTCGAAGGAGTCCTTATGCAAGGAGGAAGTGTGGTCTTCTATGAATCCCGGAAATCGAATGAGCACGAAGTCAACTATGTGACCCATGATCTCGAGCTAGCCGCCATAGTGCACACCTTGAAAATGTGGAGGCATTACTTCCTGGGAAGAAAATTTGTACTTATGACAGACCACTGTGGATTGCGATATTCGTTTGACCAACCAAATCTCAATGCTAGACAAGCTAGGTGGATGGCCCTCCTCGGTGAGTTTGATTTTGAAATCAAACATATTAAGGGATCAGAAAATAGGGTGGTGTATGCTCTTAGCAGAAGCATGAAAACAATTCACCTGACAGCGGTAAGCACCTGCAAGATGGATGTCAAGGAAAGAGTCAGGAATGCACAATAAACAGACATATTCTTCCAGGCCGTGACCTCGTTTCTGAAGCAAGAACCCAGAAGGATAAAGTATGAAGGCTACCAGATGATAGATGGAAGTCTGCTAACTTACAGAAACAGATTGTACATTCCAGATTATGACGACTTGAAGAGGTTCATAATGGATGAACTACATAAAAGACCCTATACTGGTCATCCAGGATACCAGAAGATGATCACAGCCACCAGGAAACATTCCTATTAGCCTGGATTGAAGAAATACATAACTGAGTACTTAGCCAAATGCATAGAATGCCAACAGGTTAAAGAAGAACACTGACACCCAGCAGGATTATTACAACCTCTACCAATCCTGGAATGGAAATGGGAAACCATCTCCATGGATTTCATCATCGGATTACCAACCTCGACCAAACAGAATGACACCATCATGGTAGTGGTGGATAAATTGAGAAAGTCTTCTCATTTTATCCCCATCAAGTCAACTTGTAAGGCAATAGACATCGCCAATGTATTCATGAAGGAGATATTTATACTACATGGTATGCTGAAAGAGATCGTGTTTGACAGAGACATGAAATTTACTTCCAACTTTTGGAGATCACTGATGGCTGGTTTGGAGACCAAGTTACTATTTAGCACAACCTATCACCCTCAAACCGATGGACAGACGGAAAGGGTGAATCAAATATTACAAGACATGCTTAGGATGCATGTAATGCATCAACCCAAAAAGTGGGAAGACTACCTGCCACTAGTGGAATTCGCTTACAGCAATGGCTACCAAGAATCCCTGAAGATGAGTCTTTTCGAAGTCCTCTATGGTAGGCCACGCAAAACTCCAGTTAGTTGGAGTAATCCCGTAAACAGATTTACCATTGGATTCGACATGTTGAAAGAAATGGAACAACAAGTGACTCAGATAAAACAAAATCTAAAGGTCGCTCAAAACCAACAGAAAAGCTATGCCAACAGAAGGAGAAATCCAAGAGAGTTCTAGGCAGGAGACCACATATACCTCAGAGTTAGGCCCAGGAAGAGTTTCCCGAAGATGGGAGCATGTACCAATTGGCACCTCGATATTGTGGACCCTTTGAAGTTCTAGATAGAGTGGGACTTGTAGCCTATAGGCTAGCACTTCCTCCCACAGTAAAAGAACATAATGTTTTCCATGTTTCATTATTGAAGAAATATGTACATGATTCTAATCATATAATTGACTGGTCTGTGATCCAGGTGGAACCGGAGGGAGAATTCCTACCAGAACCTCAATGCATACTGGACAGAAAGGAAACCCTGCTCAAGAACCAAACCATTGCACAGGTCAAGGTGTAGTGGAAACATTTTGGCCTAGATGAGGCTACATGGGAAATGGAAGATGTCATGAAACAAGCATATCCGATTTTGTTGACCCCTGTGCATACATGTCATATTGATAGATAGAACATCCAGGATGATGTTCCTTTAAGGGGGAGGGAATTGTAACACCCTGCTTCCCCCAGTCTGTAAAAATAACTATACTGGTCAAGAACTATGGCAAACTCAAAGATTATGAATGTTTGATTTAACAGACCTTAGTATAAAAGGTTTGAGGAATGTAAATGATGTATGAATATATGTTGCATGACTGCTGAGAGGGGGATTTGTTGAAAAGAGACCACGATGGCTGATGAGAGGTAGTGGAAGGGGCCGAGAGTGGTTGCATTAATTTCCACTGAACCAAAACCGTACTAGTTTGTACGTGCTATGGAAAACCAAAGCTCACTCTCAGACCCCGAAATGAATTACCAGCTCGGATGATCGGTAGGGAGGCTCCTCAATAGTAAATGAGGGGATGGGTTGAACATCCCATCTGTAGAATCTCTCAAACCTGACCATCGGACAGGGAATTTCATGCCACATGCAACCTCGTAGGAGGAAAGAAGTGTGGAAGGGGGGGGCGAGGGGGAGAGAAGAGCATACAGACACACACACACACACACACACGAGACAAGAATCATGGAAGGAGAACCAGAGGAACTTCGGGAAGTACAGTGAGTCATGAGTAGAGGAGAAGGAGACTAACCTTCATCCTGGACTTCCAACGATTGGGAAGTAGGAGATTGAGTCTCAAAGCCTCGTGGTCTAGCTCGGGGGTGGCTAGTGGTAAATCTGTTGGGACTCACTAAGCCTACGGTTGGGTGGAAATGAGCACCCCTCTCAGCAGTTGCGTTACACCTAGTGTTTTCTGATAAGTGTTTATATCCTGTATTTTAAATTGAATATTCCTGGAATGCATGCTCATGGTTGTACACTCATAAATGGTTTTTGTATAGAAATGTTTGGGGTGTTTTGATCGAAAATGGTGGATGCATGCTTATACTTGTATGACCATATTCGGTATATATATATATATATGTTTGTATGTATGTATGTATGTATGTATGTATATACTAAACAAGTTTAGATTTCGAGTCTGCCCTTGGGAGAATTGTCCCCTACACTTAACTCACGCGATGCCTTGGTTGGATTTCCCCGAAGGCACCTCCTTCCGAGAAAGTTCCCACACCCTATAGAGATGGGTGAGTCCCTTGCAAGGACTACCATTTTAGTAAACCCGTGAGTTTTCTTCTTCCTTGTCACCAAAAGTAACCTAGTAGGGATACCTCTTGGCATTTCAGAGTTTCGGCACCTAGGATACCCAAGGGTCAATTTCATTGTAGTTACCAGATGCGAAATCATGACTTGTGAGACCCCGAAATGAACTTAGCCTCATAGATAGATATATATATACATATATCGGTGTTTCGGAGTTTCAGCTCCTGGGAAACTCAGATGCAAGACCTCTTGTCATCGCACATCGCAAAATCCCGACTTGCAAAACCTTGAAACTAGCTTAGTGTATATATATGAGCTTCGGAGTTTCAGCTCCCGGGAAACTCATATGCGAGACCTCTTGTCATCGCACATTGCAAAATATCGACTTGTGAAACCCCAAAACGAGATTAACATATATATATGAGCTTCAGAGTTTCGACTCCCGGGAACTCAGATGCAAGACCTCTTGTCATCGCACATTGCGAAATCCCGACTTGCGAAACCCCGAAACGAGCTTAACATATATATATGAGCTTTGGAGTTTCGTCTCCTGGGAAACTCAAATGCAAGACCTCTTATCATTGCACATCGCGAAATCCCGACTTGTGAAACCACAAAGTGAGTTTAATGGATATATGTGCTTCGGATTTTCAGCTCCCGAATATCCTAGATGCGAGACCTCCTGTCTGTGCATATCGCGAAATCCTAAAGTATGAAACCCTAAAAAGGTCTAACATAGATGAGATACGATGTTTTGGTGTTTCACAACCCGGGATATCTAAGAGCAAGTCTCTTGTACTCACCAGTCCTGAAATCCCGACTTGTGAAACCCTGAAATGGCATAGCGTGTCTAGAGTTTGGATGTTTCGGTGTTTCAGCACCCAAGAAACCCAAGGGTTAGTTTTCTTGTACTCGCCAATCGCAAAGTCCCGACTTGCGAAACCCCGAAATGAGCTTAGCGATGAATGCGGGCTTAGGAGTTTTGGCTCCTGGGAAACCTAAGTGCGAGACCTCCTATCTGTGCATGTCATGAAACCCTGACTTGCAAAACCCTAAAACAATAATAACACAGATAAATCTTGATGTCTCAGTATTTCGACACCTGAGATATCTAGAAGCAAATCCCTGGTACATGCCAGTCCTGAATTCCCGACTTGTGAAATCCCGATATGGCTTAGCGCATGTAGATTTGGTTTTCGGTGTTTTGACACCCAGAAAACCGAAGGGTATGAACCCCTCGTACTCTTCTACCACAAAAACCCGGTACATGAAACTCTGAAAGGTGGGATGCTAATTTTTAATCCAAGGCATTGTTAGATATGCCAAACTGGTTGTTCCTTTCGGATCTCATCACTTCGAGAGACAAGAGAGCAGGGGAACACATGCATCGCGATTTCCCAAATCGCAAAAGCCAAAAGCACCTCTCCAGTAAGGCCTATGGTCATAGCCAATGATCACATGGGTAAGGATAAGGGATGGTAGGGTCTGCATCAGGTCCCATAGGAATTTGGGGATTCTGTTCCTCGGTGAAAAGAAGGAAAAAGCCAAAAAATATTAGTTCATGTAGTGGGTGTGTTACAGAAGGGGAGATCAACCACTCTGAACCATTTATAGATAAATTATTTATTAAAACAGTAATAGAAGGAGCAGGGTTAGAGGAGGTACCCGTAACTGAGAAAGTTATGGTTTATGTCAAGACAGTACTTCGCTGATACAGTTGTATTGTAACCATATCTGAGCATTGATATACTTTCTCCAGAGGCACTTCCTCTATAAAGTGATTTGTTTAACAACCCTGATCCCTTTGAGAGTTGATGGCGGAGACCTTTGAGCCATAAGATTTCTATGAAAAATATTTGTACCTACGATACACTGTTCCTTTGGTTCTTAAAGGAAGCTTACAACTCTTGATAATATGGCCATACTGATGACACCTTCTGCACCTTAAGGGTATATTCTCATAGTCCATTTTTTGAATATAGTTGCATCCTCCCTAGATGAGATCAATCTCTTCATGAAGAACTTCCCTGATGTTTAGATTCACCAAAATTCTTTCTACCTTCCTTTGTTTTGATTCTTCGAAGTTCATGTTCGCATCCAAGAAATCTCCTAAAAAATTTCTGATTTTTTTGAAATATTCGAAGGACCAAAGGCGAAAAGGTAGGGTTGGTAGTCTTACCCAAACCAGGATTTTATCAAGTCATTCTATGCTTGCATCAAAGAGTAGGCTCTAAGTTTGGAGAAGAAGTGGGGAGTTGTTGATGCTCCAGGATTTACCTAGCACCCATTTGGAGTGCTCAGTGTTATGGAAGGTGAAATCGTACCAATTTATGTTTAGCTCCACAAGCTCTAGTAAGTATCCAAGTTCATCCTTCCAAGTATTATGCATCCAATCTCGAATTGTTCTAACCACAAAAAATCTTCCACTAAAATGTCCTACGATTGTTTGATTTTCCATGTGGTTACCCAATTGATCTCTACGTTTTCTCCGAGTGCCAAATTTCCAACCCATCCTTTTGTTTTTAGGCTTTTCCTCTTAATCCTGGATCCTGCTTCTCTTGATCATGTGCCACCATGTGTTGTCCTATTGTCCAAGTGTGCAAGAGGCTTCCTTAAATGTTCGCTGTAGAAATAGGTCTAGTCACATCCTTTGTGCTCATCTGGTTCTAACAGGGATGAAATGAAACCCTTGTTTGAGGGGTAGGATATAGTGGCACCTTGCCCCTTAGTTGAATGGACTAAGGAAGCTGCATCGGGTCTGGTGGAAAGAAGGTCGTGGGAAGCTCAAAGGGAGAGTGGATTAAACCTCCTTCAACAAAGTTTACCCAGTCTAAATCTGTTTCATGAAGTGGACTGAGGGGTGGTATAAAATCTACCAAAGAATTCGATAACCCTGACACCCATGGTTATGTGAAATCACCAAAAAGGAGGTCGTCAAGCTATGGGGGCAGTGAAGGGGAAACAGGGTCAGACTGAGAAGGAAAGGGATTGAGCATAGAAGAGACCCCATCTTTTGCTAGTTGTTCAAGAGGTTCTCCACCCGCCAAAACCTCAAGTGCCACGACATCCACCAAATCTGACTACTTGTTTGCGCCAGAAGCCCACATGGACATCGAGAGAGAAGCCTCCATTGAGAGAGCGTCAAGAATGTGCCGAGAAAAGGCCACCGGGAAATGAAGCGAAAAAAAGACAGATGGGAATTTGTTAAAGTGGAGGGATAAAAACTAACCACGAGCTAGAGGTAAAGGAACCCGTGAAGAGCGCAACCCCATGTGGAAGTGACACTCCATAAACGCAGACTAGTAAAGAAAAAAATATACTGCAATACTTTCCCTACTTAATAATCATAACCTTGACTTTTTCAAAAGTAATAGAATGCATATAATAAATAAGAGATAGATTAAGTAATGACCAATCTCAATTTTTCTTATTAATTTTGAAGACAATTCAAATCTTTTATTAGAGATATCATGATGAAGGTCATACCATGTCTCTCTCTTGCTTTCCAATATTAATAATTGTTTTGTCCAACCTCATATGTTCCTCACAATTATATTTACATTCTATTGCATGATTTTAGTTGTAATGCATTGTATATATATTATAATGGTTTTAATGTGGGAATACTAACATATGAATAATACCCAACACACCCAAACAAACAAAGTGGTGGACTTCAACTTATAGCTGAGAATCTTTTTTCTAACGTCATAGTGTGTATTTTGAAATTGATTTGCATTATGTTATTGTTAAATTTGTTTCACTTGATAATTTGAACCATCTCACTACTGAAATTAATGAACCAAATCAATTTTATTGGTATAGTTTATTCAATTAATGTCCTGAATCATTTTTCATGGTATTATCATTGAAAGCAATGGACCTTATTGTTTTGAACTACGTCATTACTAAAATTAATGCAACCACTTCATTAGTTTAAATAATTTTTCATCGTGTCATCATTGAAATTAATACACTCTATTATTTTTCATTATGTCATCGCTGAAATCAATAATCATCTTTTACTATATCATTACTAAATTCAATGCACCCTATTATTGTGTGTTATATCATTGTTGAAATCAATGCAATTGTGTAATGCATGTGCATTATATAATTGTTGAAATAAATACAATTTCTCAATAACTTTAAATAATTTTTCATTATGTCATCATTGAAATCAATAAACCTTCATTGAAATGTAGCCTTAAAGATGATCATTTTTTACCTCCCCTTACATTAAAATTTTGATAAAATTATTAAATATCCTTAGCTATATACATAAAAGGTTTATCTTCAATTATGTTGAGCATATTATATATATATATATATATATATATATATATGAGACTAAAAAGGTTTCTAATATGTTTAAATATATAATAAACACATCCCAAATCAATTGTCACTTGTCACTTTAATGACGTCAATTGTCACTTTCTCAAACGGGAGCTCCATCCACTTTGGTTACATTAACTAAATTTCTTTGACCATAGGATCAACTCTTGAGACATTTTTGTTGACTCGCGTGTAGGGAAATCTGCAATGATAGAAATATATTTAGAATGATGCTCTTTGGAGTGATATGTTCCTAGATGACATTTATTATTTGTTCGTAGATATCCTATATTTTCTCATAAATATCCTTAGTAAATATACCATTGTTCATAGATGATAGTAGATGATATTTATTATTTGTTCATAGATATCCTTAGTAAATATACCATTGTTAGGTTTGGAGCATCAAACATGCTCACCTAAAGAGTTATAGGTGTATCATTTAGAGCCTTGTCATTTTCCATGATTTTTTTTTATATAAGTATGGAATGTTTGTTTAATTTCAATTTGCAAATTGATTTTCTTATTTTCATTGTATTCAATCACATTTTCACAATTTTTGGGATTGTATCTATGTGATCTCATGATAAGCAATGCGATTCTAGTGCAGATCCAATGTCTTATTGGAAGGGTATCCCTATAAGGGATTTCAATACACTTGAAAGTTAAAATGGATCTTTTCTTCATTAGAATTTCTCTTCGGAAAGTGAATGGATTTTTTTTTTTGTCACATACGTTACATATATTACATGACAACATTTACCCCATACTAGGTTATGGAGTGCTTCTTATTGTAAACATGGGAGAGATACAATGGAAACCATTAAAAGCATATCTTATTATGTTCCCTTAAACATGTTTGAAACACTTAGGTTTTTATTCATGATGACTTTCTATTTCTTAAAAAACGTGTTGCATCCTTAAAACAAAACATCAATTTTGTAATCTTTGGTGATGTTTATTACTACCTAAAATGTATGAATTATTTCTTATTTATTAGAAAAGGTGTTTCATCCCTTAAACATAATAACAATTTTGTAATCTTAAGTGGTGTTTATTAAGAATCTCATCATTGTAATATTTTTTAATGTTTTTGCATTTTTCATGAAAAAATAGGAATTTCACATTACACTATTACTATATAGATTACATTTTTCTTAACATTATCACTTAAACATAGATTAGTTTGAACAAAGATTTCCACCCAAAAAAACCCATGAGACTATGATCAATTCACCTTATCCATGTAAAAATTAATATTTATTTGAATAAATTGTATTTATAATATTTTATGTTCAATGTTAAAATGAACAAACATATGTTAGCAAGGTTGTGGTGAGAATTCTCCCCTTGCGGATAGGTTGAGTTCCCCTCACTTGGGTTTCCTACAAGTGAGACAACCTCTAACAAATGGACACTAACATCCTTCTAACAAGCTAGTCTATTTTCTTGTGAGAGTGTTGAGAGAGAAGGAGAAGAGGTATGTGTACCTAGTTTCTGACGTTTGTCCTCGCCACTCTAGTAGTTGAGCTCCAATCCAAGCAGCCCCTTTGCTAAGTCAATCCTACAATAACAAAGGGACCTTCTCCTACTACTATCTATGATTGAATAATATCAACCCTACCTATTGATAACTTAAACAAAGTGATCAAATAAACAAGAAATGAATGACAGAATATAAGAGAAATAGTCCAAGTTCTTATATTAATGAAAGCATGAAGCTTACAACCTAATGATGCTACTGCAATCCTTGAAGCTCCTTTCTTCATCCCTTGAACATGAATCCAACTTAGCTTTTCACACAAACAAAGGTTTGGCACTCTTGACAAGATCATAAGTTTGGTATGCTTTCTTTCCATCCCCTTTCACTCTAAAATGGCCTGGTTATATAGATTCATAGGAGCTCAACCACTTATGATAAATTAGGGACTTGGTTGAGAAAAGAATGAATCTTGGTAAGGGATGAGTTATCTTCATGGTTATTCTTGCTCCCAAGATAGGATTGAAAGAGGCTCGAATCATATCTTGATGAAAACAAGAAAACAAACCAAGAACCATCCAGAAAGTCCTCGAAAAGATGCCCCTAGATTCATGGGATTTGACCAAATCTACATGGTTTCTCCCCTAGAGAGGTGCACAGGGCATATGAGATGCCCCCTTAACACTGGAACAGGAGGATGCATGCCACCCCAGAGTGGCGAAGGGGGATACCATGGTCAAACATGCCTAGAAAGACAAAGGGGAAAGTGAGATTTCGACCCTCAAATAATGTTTTTCTTCCTCCAACTTCACATGGGATCATGACATGTGATTTTCACACAGTAACAAGGTCATAATACTTAGGAAAGTGTGACACTTATTCCATGACATTGTTCCATTACAAACATAACACTTAGGGTGAGGTGTCAACAATACAACACTTATCAAAGAAAAATGTGATACTTAACTAGGTGTGACAAAATGGCATATAACAGAAGCCCCCCAAAGTGTGAGGTCAGAGAAGAAAAAGTGATGGTCAAAACACTTTGAAATAATGTGGAATCAACGGACCAAAGTCAGAAGATCTGTCGCAAAACCAAGGAAACATCCATCAATATACATATATCATCCTCGGGGTAGGCATACCCATACTTAGAATAATTGAAAGCATGGTCGCTAACCAATACACTACGGATCCATGAAAGTACTGACTAAGGATATGTCCACCAAATATACAATATGGATCCACATCTCCATGACTCAATCAAATGTAGCGACGATATTGTACACAATGGAGCTACAACATGATAGAACATAGCCACATACCAATACAATGTGGACCTATGTCACAGTACATATCACAAATTCATAATCTCCATCCAAGACTGGGGATATAAGATGAAAAAAATGAGTTTTTACTAGATAATCCCCCTTAGGTATTCAATCTTGATCCCAAATAGTACGAATCTAGCCATGTGAATAGATGTTTTGCCGTCGAACATGGTATAAGCCACTTGATTACCGGTCAATGATGTATACCGTTAACAAGTGTGAGGGAAATAACCAATGAGGATAATGACTCCCAAGGTACACTTAGTACATTCCATCAAATGTGAATAAATGATCTAAAGTCAAATATGAGTGGAATCAATCAATCAGGGGTCAATGATGTAACCCACTATCGAAAGCGAGGAAACCTAACATTAAGGCATGCAATCTCCAAGGTAGTAATTGGTTTCTAAGTATAATTCCCAGATAATGTGTTGATGTCGACGAAAATAGACTCGTCGAAGGAGGGCCACGATGTATCCCTCATCATCGACACAAAATGAATAAGGATAGTGATGAATAGTGATGGATCAAATGATGGTGAACTGACACAGGGGTGAAAATGTAGAGGTTGACTTCCCTTGAACATATGGTGACACTACGAATGACTTGGCAACATTGACTCAACAAAGCAAAAATACCAAGTATGATGATGTGACGACAACCAATGGATCTCTTCGAAGGAGTCCAAAGAGTATGATGACGTATGTGATCCATGGGATCAAAATATGCTCAAAAATCAAATTGCTCAGAATTTGTTCAAAACGGAAATGTGCATAGGCCTTGTCCTTATGATCCTAATGCAACATGAACGGGTTCAAACCGATGTCGTATGAGTGAAATATTGTGTTATTTCTGCTATTTCAAACAAGAAAAACTTTGTTGATTGTACAATCCATATAGTGTTGACGTGTCATGTACGTACTGCTGACATGGAAGATGATTGTACTGAAACATGGCAGGGTGATGTGGATTGTTGACTATGCAGAGGTGTTGATGTGTCATGGTCATATTTTTGACATGACATGTCTATACTGGACACATGGCAGAGGGTCATACCGACACGTGGTAAAGGTGATGTGTAGCTAAGCTGGACTTGTCATATGGAGACACGTGTTAGTTGTTGGTTGGCAGTTTATTACATGGAATATTTATGGACCAATAGAATGGTTCCACGTGACCCAGACATGGGTTTTCACATGGCACCCCCTCCAAGGCATAAAATTGGGTTTGTGTTCACGTGGGTTGGAACCCATGACCTCCGGGGAACGTCGACGACTTGGTAGGGACAGGCTACTAGCCCGCCCACACAATATTTATTACCATTATATGGTTTGATTAATATTTAACTTTTCTATATGGATTGGTTTAGCAGGTTCTGGGCTGGGGCTTATCCCTAGCCCCCGGTTGCATTGCTTCCGCCATATGACTACCACTCGAACTTGCTCATGAGGTTTTAAAAATCACATCCAAACGGTGAACCGTCATGCGCCTAGAAAACTTGTCAATCCCTCATCCAACCGTGCAACGGGTGCCAGATTTAGCACCTAGGGCCTGGACACCTAGGATCCATGTGACCAACACCTCCACCCTTCGGAGCGCTAATCGTGCTAAAAATGTGACAGAATGTGTGATTTTGGGAGAAGGAATGTGTGCTAAGTTTTTGGCATGGAAAACAATCGTGAGCTAGTTTCAGTCAGTCGGGGGTGCGTTTTGGTGAGTAGAGGCAACAAAGAATTGGGAGAAACTTCTAGGGAGTGATTCCAACTCAGGTTTTGGAAAAACGAGGTGCATGAAGATCCCAACTAGGGGTTTTTGGACATTCTGGAGCCATTGAAGCCATCCTTCTCTCATTCGGAGCATTGTAAAGCATTGATTTTGACACTTTGAGAATTAATGAAAAAGATCCATTGGAAGTTGGACCAGGAGATGTAGCCCAAGAGAGGGGTGAACTCCTGTATCATTTTTTTGTGATAATATGTGTATTATGATGGTTTTTTATGACTGCTATTGTTTCTCATGATTAAGTAAAAAAATAATTAATATTTATTTGTTTGTAACTTGATCCTATTACCCAAGAACATACCATTTCACTTGCAATTTTTAAAAAGATTCAAGCCTTTACATTTTTAGATGAAGTTGGTATTAGAGCATAGGTTTTTGAAGGTTTGATTGTTTGCAAGTGTTTGTTTACTGATGCTTACAAGGTTGAAGCTCACAGGAGGAGAATGTCAACTTGTAGAGCCAAGTTCTCAACTCTCAAGCAGGAGAACTACACAATCACCTCAAGCTTCAAGGATATATTCACCAAGTATGGCTCATGAGGAGATTGACGAAACTCTTCCTTAATAGGATGAAACTTTTAGAAAATATTTATATGATATGACAGAGATGGTGAAAGTTTTATCTGAAGAAAGAAATGCAAGATTGCAAGGTGAAAGCTCAAACCCTCCAAAGGGTAATGGAGATAGTGGTGATAAAACTCCAAAGGTAAATGGAGGGAATGGTGATTCTCCACTTCCTTCACCTCCATATTCCACCTCTTCTACCATTTCACAACCACATCCAAATTCTCTGAAAGAACATGGTAAAACTCCTCTACAAACTCCTTTTCTTAAGCTTGATATTAAGTTTGAATTGCCTATGTACAATGGAGAGGTAAATTCTAAGAAATTGGATAAGTGGATTCGTTAGATTGAAGTGTATTGTAGGATAAAAAGGATCAAAGATGATGAAACTAAGATTTAGCTTGCTTCTTTAAGATTGGACAGTGCAACACTCATTTGGTGGGAAGCCAAAACTCAAGAGGACATGAAGAAACATGGTAAAGTTTATCCTCTTGGAATGATTTTATTGTTGCACTTAAAAGACAATTTTATCCATTAGCATACATGGAAAAATATATTATGGATTGGAAAAACTTTAGACAATCTAAAGGGAAAAGTGTTCAAAGCTACACTCAAAAATTTAGAAGAAGGGATTTGATTTTGGGTATAGATTTGTCTTCTCAAGAAACTTTACTCAAATATATTGGAGGATTTCATAGCTACTTGAGGCACATAATACTTATGTTTAACCCTACAATTCTAGATGAATTTTGTGTACAAGAAACTCATTTGGAAGCAAGAAGGAGGAATGAACCTCAAGAGGGTAGAAAGAAACCTTTTGTTCATGGAGACAAAGGAAAGAAGAAGTTTAAGGGAGATGGGAGAAAGAATGCTTCAGTCAAGAAAGAGGGAGAGAAACTCACATGTAAACACTGTTCAAAAGATGGCCATGATGAAGACCATTGTTGGAAACTTCATCCTGAAAAAAAGACCCAAAAAGCTTAGCCATAAGGGGAAACCAAAGACTAGTGAAACCATACAACATGATTTAGGTTCTGATTCAGGTGATGAAACAAAGATTACAGCTATGGATTTTCAAGGTAAGGATTCTATTGCAAGTACTAGTTCTTCAAGTAGTAGTAGCCTTGATGAAACTCAACATGAAAAAGAAAGAATAGAGATTTTCCACATAAGGGTGATTTCAAAGCATACCAAGATAGATACTATTTTTTATACTAGATCTCAAGCAAACCTCATATCTAAAGACACTGTCAAGAAACTAAAATTGGAAACTACTCCACATCCTAAACCATACCCTCTAGGATGGATATGTGAAAATGCCAAATTGCATGTGACAAGAAGGTGTAAACATAGATTTTCCATCACTGCAAATTTTTTAGATGAGGTAGAGCTTGATGTTATTCCTTTGGATATCCGTGGTATTGTGTTGGGAAGCCCATACTTATATAATAGGAGAGTCATCTTTCATCGTCATGAGAACAAGTATCATTTAAAAAAAAATGGAGTTGAGTACATTGTTAGAGCACATACAAAGAAGTTGAATTTGTCACTTGTAAATGTTGGACAAATGAAGAGATTAGTCAATTCTAGTAAGCATTTTGTCCTCTTGATGATCAAACCCATAGACAATGTTGAAAAAGAATCTTTCCAAGGTTGTGATTCAAAGTTGAAATCTGATTTATATGAGGTTGTTAACCAATATGATGAGATGTTTCGGGAACCAAATGGATTGCCTCCAAAAAGGGCTATTGTAATGTCCCCCGCCTCTTGATGAAGAGGGTTGGAGAGACTCAATAGTCTAGCTTTACCCACTAGACTATAGTCTTAGGCATATTGGGGCATAGTCTCATAAATTTTTATGCCCATGTATTAAACTATAGTAGCCTCTTGAATGTTGTGCAATGTCCTTGTTTTTTCTTCTCTATGAGGAAAATATTTGTACATGGGATATGATTTACATCCCAAAATTTGATTATTATCCTTCCCCTTTTTCCCAAGGATTCTTCCATCTTGGATTCATTCTTAGCAGGTTGATTTTGTTGATATGTATTAGAATTGTTTCTATTGAAAGGAGGTTTGAGTCCCTTCCTTTTCTTATTTGATTTCTTTTTCTTCTTATCCTTCCAATACTTCTAAAAAGTTTATCTACCGTTTCCTTGCTCTCTACCAAAGTATTGGGTTCGTCAAATTGAATTTTATATTTATAAAAAGATGGTAATCCACTTAAGGACCTCTGTATTTCCACCTTTTAATCTTTGATAAAACCCACATACCTAAGCAAATCCAAGAACTTATTTTCATATTCTTCCATGGTCATGCTCTCCAACTTGAGTTCAAAGAACGCTTACATCTTCTTGTCATAATAGTACTCGAAAAGGTATTGTTGGTGGAAATATTTCTTGAATTGCTTGAGAGAAATCCTTTTGTCATTAATGTGCTTGAATTTATTTAGTTGGTCCGACAACATAAAATATTTTACATGTAAATGATATATAGCAATCTTGGCTTCTAGGTTAGATGACTAACTATGCAACCAAAAATATTTTCTGATTCCAAGAAACTAGGTGTTATCACTGAAATTTCGTCCGCACATGGTTACAAGAACTCAGCATCATCAAATAGTGATGAAGTCATCCATGGACCTGAATTAATACCACAACATTCAAAAAAGGTCAAAAACTATACAAAGTAGTGAAAAATTGAAGAGCGCTTTGCAGACATTGGGCGCGCGCGTGCATGCGTAGAACAGAAACATAGAAATCATGCACAGGCGCACGATGCGTGACTGTTAGAGAAAAAAGTCGTGCACCTGCTAAACGACGCATTTATGGAAGTGGTTGGCCTCCCAACCACTTATGGTTCAGCTCCCAAGCCGATTTGACCCTCAAATATGGGCTGGATTCGACTGGTGGGCTGGTCAAAGACCTAATAATACCCTAATTGGCCTCTTTTCACACTACAAGGCAGTTAAACAATTACCCAAATGAATGCTATAAAAAGACATGGATGCACCTCATTTTCTCAAGGAATTCAAAGTAATGTTATGATGCCTCTATTGTTTTGAGGACTCCATCCTTGACAAGATCATATTGACACCATTACATTGGACAATCCACCTCACCATTGAGTGGATTTGTAAAGAGTTCTTTCATCACCATTTTCCATTTTTCTTTGTTGTAAGAAGAGCTAGCTAGTGAGGGTCCAAGAGCCTTCCCTTGGANNNNGGAGGAAGAAGGGACTCATAGTCCCCTTTCTTCTTGGTGCTTTGTTTTCACTAATAGAT
This sequence comes from Picea abies, assembly GCA_900067695.1. Classification (NCBI taxonomy): domain Eukaryota; kingdom Viridiplantae; phylum Streptophyta; class Pinopsida; order Pinales; family Pinaceae; genus Picea; species Picea abies. Next base: position 16,921 of record CBVK0100408287.1, on the reverse strand, counting down.
TAGCCTCAAACATTGGTGACATGGGTCTTTTGGTTCTTTTTGTTTCTATGTCCCTATGCTCATGAATTTATTTTTTATTTCATCTCTCAGTTTAATTCTTAATTGTAGTCTTTTATTTTCTTTCCCTAACTCTTTTCTTTACAGTTGTCCTGCTCAGCAGACCCAACTGAGCTTGCAAGCACCTCTGTTTTGCTCACCAAGGTGATGAAAGAGGCACAACAACCAATAACTAAGCAAGTGAAATCTATCTAAAACTGAAGTAAGAAAGCTATGATTCAAAAACTGGAAGCAAATCTATCCATCCATCAATCTTTTTCAGAAGAAACTTAGATTAAAACTATGCTCTGTTCTAATTAAAAATATGTTCTAAGCTTGACTGTAAAAATATAAAAGAAAGCACAATTTATCATCTAACTACATGCGGGGTTAGTATAGTGAGAGAGAGACTTGCAAGCATTTTCTAATCTATGAGATTAATGCATGTTAATACATCTCATCATTCTAACCTGTAAAAGAGAAGCAAATCAATTAAGCTACAACAAATTAATTAACTAAATAAAAATATGCATGTACAACAAATAAAGAAAGAGCAATTAAATTAAGAAATGCATAAATCAACATGAAGAGAGTTACCAGACTGCTGGTGGGCCCCCCAGCAAGTCGTGGTCACTCTCTAAAAGTATACCATGAGATTAGCAGGCCAAATTCACCATACAAATCCAAAAACGCAGTTCTGGCATAATTCTGGCAATGTAAAAAAAACTCAAATAGAGAAAAATCATTTTTCTGGCAATTCTAATGCTTATGCTACTTGGTTAACAATCTAATGATCATCCTATTGGTCTTTATAAGCTTACAACCCAAGTGGTCGACCACAGGAGGTTCGAACCATCTCTAAATTCAGAAAATTACATTAAATGCATCAATAACTAACAAAATGGAGGAACCCAATAAGCACCCTCTTTGGACAACAAAAATCAAGTTGTCTTGAGCTTAGTAGCTGGAGGGGGTGATGAAAAACAAAACCCATGTGCTTGATTTGTCCGCCACTGGCCACCAATACCATAACCGCCAATGTGCCTTGCATTTTTTTGCAATACTGGGTGTCGGAATGAGTGTCGGATCAAGTACCGGAACGATTGCTGGATCAAGTGCCAGAACAAGTGTCAGACCAAGAAACATGGTGCGTTTTGCCTTGTAACAGCAAAAAAACATGAATTAACTCTTGGAAACCATAAAATATGATAAATTAAACTTGATTGAATCAAAAAACACGAATTATACGTACCTCATGCCGATTGTATCATTTTACCATAAAATTCTTCAAAAAGCTCCTTTGAAAGATAAAAAATGCATATATACATATGGAAAAAGGTGTATAATAATGTCATGAAGATGATCATATCTCGGGCCCAACATACCCCCACACCGACGATTTTGCAGGTCCCACTGCAAACAAAAAGAAGTCATCCCTTGGAACTAGGATTGTTGAGGAGGGTCGGATTTAGAAGCCTCTCCTTCTTGTTGTGTAGGATTAGCCTTGTGCCTCTTATGTTGATTTAATTGTTCTCTTAAGCTGCGGTTAGATTGGGTCTCCCATCGACCAACCGTTGAAGGGAGTTAACTTTTTCCTGAAGAACTGCATTGTCATGATGAAGGTGTGCATCTATTGTCTTCCTCTCTTCTAATTGTTGGAGATGTTGATGGTTTTCCCTTTGTAGCTCCTCTATAGTTGAGGCAGAATCAGTGATCTCCGAGGAAAGCTTAGGTCCTTTGAGAGATGTGGTCAATTTATCAAATTTAGGATCAAGAGTGGGCATGAGTGAAGAAGGTGTGATGGGAGATAAAAAAGGTGAGGTAGGTTCTAATTTCGTTTCCTTAGTGGCTCTAATCCATCTGCAAAGACTTCTCTAGGTTGCTTATGAGGGCTCTCAAGGTCGGAGGATACTTGGATAGGATCCAAAGCAGGTGGAGGCTTGGCATAAGGCTTGGTTCTTATGTTCCGGGTACTCTTCCAAAAAGGTCCCTTACCAAATTGGTTAGCTTCTCTCTTGTTTGTGGGAATAATGGGAAAGTCTTGCTGCATTACTTCGTGGGGCTTCTTAGGTGTAGGATCAAGAGAAAATGAAGGCATTGGGGGGTCAACAATAGGCTTCTTTTGGTCTTTGTTCTTGGTCTTTTTCCCCGATGAAGAAGTAGGCATATCAACAATCTTTTGGTATTGTTTCGGCAAAGAGGGAGTTTGTGCAAGGGAGTTTGGAGTTTTTGGAGAGTGAGGCTTGGATGGAGAGATAGTTTTTAGGCTAAGTGGCTTTTTGTCGATCTTAACTGTCAAGTGAGGATTTGTGAATTGGTAGATAAAGGCATCCCAACTTTTCCCATTCTTCTCTAGTTCAATAAGAATGAGGAGTTTGATCAAACTGTGGTGGAAGAGGCTATTGTGGGGGTTGGTCACATTTTTACTTACTTGAGAGGACATTTTCTCCAAGCTTTTGAGAAAATAAAAGGGAAAGTTCAAAGGTTTATTGAACAGAAAATGAGCCAGCAATCTAAAGTGACAAGCTTTGAAGGTGGAGTATCTACCTTCACATTTAATTAACCTTGTGATGACAATAAGGGGATTGACCAATTCTGGCTTTATCCACTCCTTAGCATACCCTTTCGCTCTTGAAATGATCTCGAATTTGGGCTTAAACACCCTGTTGTAACTTGAGCACGGAAATTGATGATTCTTGAACCACCTATCTCCCATTCTTGGAAGTTTTGTTTCAACAGCAATAGACTCTTCTGTGATTGCAAAATTAAGATACCCTACATGTGCTATATTACCATCAAAACCAACTGCAAATCGCATAGAAATACCATCATCATGGCCTTGCAAACTCGATAGAAATGGCCCCCAACCAGCACGCAAGAACACTTCCCTGCACTGTGCAAATTCTGGAATGGCAAACAAGTCTACATAGGAGGACGGTTCATATCGCTTGGGCATTGTGACAGAGTTTGAATTCACTAAGAAAGGGAGAAATCGAGCCACGCATAGACACGAATTGGGCACGGTCTGAGTGCAATTGGAACAGAGGGCGAATTTTACCAAGCAAGGGTGCAAACAGGCCAAGAAATGGCACGGGTTTAACATAGTCTGAGTGTGATTAGAACAGAGGGCAAATTCAGTAGAGGTTGGGCACAATTCCTTAATGCAGGGTAGAGAAAATGGCAAGGGTAAATGAAACAATAGAGTGCCCAACCCGATTTTGCATGCTCTTATGGTGGAGTATGTTTCCCACATGTGCGCACGAGCTGCCATGTGTGGGAGATTCAAATTTGATGGTAATCTTGGGAGCAATGGAGTGGTGCGTACTTAGATCAATGTCCAAGTCTTTTGACTTGGGAATTTGATCATAACCATATGAAGCATCTTTTAATCAATGCCTGTAACAAATTTAATTAAATGTGATTGAATTCTAGTTCCCTGGAATCTAGGACAATTACTGGTATGCAATGCAATGGCACTTCAAACAACACTTTAAACGACATTACATCTGGCACCTCATCCGCTACTTCATCTGACACCCCTGTGTTAAGTGAATTTTCGCCTCTTTTGATGGACATCCTGTAATTTTGAATTATTTTTGACAACCATAGTGATTACTAAGTAGAGGCAGAGTGCTCCATGCTTACTCATTCTTCTTGTATATGACATATATTGTCAAAACCTATAATGAACGGGTTATAGCAAGCATAAAACATGTATTGTCAAACCTACAGTATGCAGCTTGTAATGGAAGATAGCCAATAAAGAGTGGTATGTTAAGCATGAGTTCAATAATGTATAGCACACAGGAGTTGAGCATTTAAAAATAACATGACTATCAATGTAATAACCTATATCATGGTAATAATGCAAAAATTCTTGTAAAGACTCCTTTCTCTAGGCAATGATCATTTGTCAGCTCATGAACCCCTCCCCCACACCTAAGTATTGTGACACCTCACAATCAAAAGTATAGGAAACTAGTCAGTATCCCCCAATAGACGAAGATTTATAGTATGTCAAGTGTAAAGATGAAATTTCACAGATTGGTCCGACGAGACAGTTAGGAGATGGCCCCACCTATAGGATAAGAGATCCTATATATAGATAAGAAGAGGTAGGCAAGAGAGTTTCAAGATAGTCTTAGAGTCATTTCCCAATGGAAAATTGATGAGATTCATTAACCTTATCTTAGACACACATACTCCAAGTTAGCTTTATATGCAAGTAATTTCGTACATTAGGACACGTTTAGATTTATTATTTATTTTTGTCCGATCATCATCCTTGCTAGGTAGAATGCCCCACTTCCAGCAAGCCTGTTCAGTACTCCGGCGGGTTTACCTAGTCATACCACAAGCCGGTACCCACTGCCAACAGACCTGTTTAGTATCCCGATGGATTAGCCTCTTAAACCCTCAGAGACTAGCCCTCCATCCTTTAAGATTTTAGTATAAGATTGCTTATGCAAGAAGATGGGGGAACAACTTTGAAACAAATTTTCTTCCTTTTTCTTTTTAATTAGGATGGTATTTATGTTAGAGGATGACTTTCCATTATATTGTTTAGTGGTTGTCCCGATGTAAGGGGTACTTAAGAAGATGTGGCCTATCTAAAGATATGATATAATCAAGCTATTTAGTGTGTAGTGGATGGTACCATCGCAAAAGAATAGAAAGGTATCTCTAGGCTCAACTCACTTTCTTCTTTTGTAATTATTATGATGTTTCCATGACTAACTACTAATGAGACCTCCATGTTACTCTTTGATAAAGACACTTGACTTACTTACTTAGGTTTCTTGGAAAAACTGTACGAGAGACCTCTAGGCTTGATAGTTATGGTATCACTTCCTTATACAGTGGTGAAGAGTTTCAAGAGAAACTGCTTTAGAATGCCTTAAAGATGATAATTTTGCAAAAACATGGCTAATTACAGTAAGTCACTATTCATTTGATGCTTTAGTAGACACAAAATTCAAGTATAACAATGTTTTGATGAAAGATCTTTGAAACTATGTACTCCCGGTGAAATAATTACTTACAGAAATATCTAGAATTGCCTTATTAACAAAATACAAAAACTATTTACATATATACAGTAGGAAACTCAGAAATTTTTTCAAGAACAAGGGGAACTTCCCCATCTACTAAGGCCAGTGCCTTGTCAGCTGACATGACCTATAGAAAATCTTCTCTGGAAATGGGCTTATGATAAAACTTAAGTCGGTGTCCATTTACCACAAAGGAGACTTGTCGATCGTCAATTGTTTTAATTTTTACAGCTCCACTGTCATATATAGTGTCTACCTTGTAAGGGCCCAACCAACGGGTGGTAAGTTTGCCTTTGAAGGTTTTGAATTGGGAATCAAACAATAGAGCCCAATCAGCAGGCTGGAAGTGCTTCTTCTTAATAAACTTGTCATGCCACTTGCTCCTCTAGTTTTGGACTACTATCGTCCGTTGGATGGCATCTTGCCTGATTTCATCCAACTCATTCAATTTTAGGGCTCGTTGCTTCTGAGCCTCATCCAAGTTCAATCCTAATTCTGCGGCAATACAAAAGGTGCTTACATGGAATTCTATTGGTAAAAGTACTTGTTTCCCGTACACTAGCTCATAAGGGGTATGCCCAGTGGTATTTCTCCAGGTAGTTCGATATGCCCACAAAGCCTCTGGGAGCCTATCAACCCAATTTTGGTGATGTAACTGAATAGTCTTGGTTAAGATGGTTTCCAAAACTTTGTTTGTGGATTCTACCTGGCCATTGGCTTGTGGGTGGTATGGAGAATATTTACAATGTTTAATCCCATATTTCTCTGTTAGCTCTTTCATCATCCTGGAAGTAAATTGAGTGCCTTGGTCGGTAACAATTTCACAATGGACACCAAAGTGGGTAAAAATGTCTTCATAGATAAATTTGACAACAAACTTCTCTGTGGCCCTGAATAGGGCTTTTGCCTCTACCCATTTGGTGACATAGTCTATACAAACCAAGATATAATTCTTCCTACAGGACATGGGTGTAATTGGTCCTACAAAGTCGAGGGCCCATTTTTCGAAGGGTTCTATCATAACTTGGGCCTGCAAAGGCATTTCGTCAGATGATGTAGGTCTACCTATCCTTTGGCAACTATCACAACTTCTCACATACTTGGCAGCATCTTTGAAAATGCTAGGCTAATAGTGACCTGAATGTAACACCTTATATGTTGTACATTTGTCAGAGAAATGGCCACCACATGGTCCATCATGACAATTTCATAGTATTTAAGGTACCTCGTCTTCTCATACACATCTACGAATAATCAAATCAATACCTGTGCAAAAAGATCATGACCAACCCAAGAGTAATTAGCACTATGTGTAATAATTTTCCGCTTTTCATGAGGTGACAAATGAGACAGTAACTTCCTAGTAGCCAAATAGTTTCCCATATCTGCAAACCATGGGGTATTGACAGAGAGGGAAAAGAGGTGCTCATCTAGGAAACTGTCATCTACAGGGATGTCATCATCCTCATTCTTTATTCAGGAAAGAAAGTCAGCTACTACATTATCCTTTCTAGGTCGGTCAAGAACAGTAATATTAAATTCTTGCAATAATAAGAGCCACCTAGTCACTCGACCATTAGTTATAGGTTTATTCATGAGGAACCTAATGGTGGAATGATCAGTGCATATAAATACTTCATAACCTGTAATGTAATGATGAAACTTGTTAATAGCATGAACAACTACCAAGAACTCTTTCTCAGTGACTATGTAGTTCAACTCGACAGGGGACAAGATCTTGCTTACAAAATAAATGGCATAGGACTGTTGGTCTTCTTTCTGCCCTAATACCCCTCCTATTGTGGTGTTGGAGGCATGAGTGGATATATGAAATGGGAGAGTCCAATTAGGCCCTCTAAGAACTGGTGCCACAGACAGCTTAGCTTGCAGGGTTTCAAAGGCAGTTTGACAATTCTCAGTCCAAACAAAATCAACATCTTTTATCAATAATCCAAACATAAGTGTGGCAATCTTTGTAAAATTTTCAATAAACCATCGGTAATATCCCGCATGTCCAATAAATCTTCTCACCTCTTTCTGAGTATTAGGGGGTGGAAGTCTAATAATGACCTCAATCTTTGCAGGATCGACTTTTATTCCTTCAGTTGAAACATGATTTCCTAGAACCACTCCTTTAGTTAGCAACATTTTACATTTTTCATGACTTAGGGATAGGTTCATTTCCTGGCAGAAGTGTAAATATTCTCAAGACAACACTCTATAGAGATCTATGAGATCTATGAGAGGAGAGACAATTTTTCCATGATTCTTAATAGAATTGTGATAACATCCCGTCAAACCCAAGAATCCATGTATAATTTTAAGAGTTTTGGGGCATGGACAACCCTGCATAGATTTAATTTTCTTTGGATCTACTCGAACACCATCCTAGACGACAATATTTCCCAGATACTAAACTTTAGAGGCTACAAAGGCACATTTAGATTTCTTAAGAAAAATTTTGTACTGAGATAGTAGCTGAAGGAATTGAACCACATGAGCGAGATGTGCTTGCCAAGTTTTTCTATATATGAGAATATCATAAAAGAAAACCAAGACAAAATGATGGAGGAAAGGAGATAAGACATGATTCATGAGACTTTGAAAAGTGTAGGGAATATGATAGAGGTCGAATGGCATAACCAAGAACTCATAGTGACCCTCATGAGTTCAGAATGCAATCTTTGGAATGTCTTCTTCTTTCATATGAATCCAGTGGTAGCCAGAGTGGAGATCAAGTTTGGTAAAATACTCAACACCATTTAATTCATCCAAAAGGTCATCAATGAAAGGAATGGGATATTTGTCTTCTATGGTGAGTATGTTAAGAGCTTGAAAATTAGGACACATGTGCCCAGTGCCTTCTTTCTTGAGTACCATGACAACTTAAGAAGAATAACGACTAGTACTCGAACTAATGACACTGACTTCTAGCAATTCTTGAACAATCTTCTCAATTTCATTCTTTTGGGTGAAGGGATGATGACAAGGGTGAACATTTGGAGGAAGAATTCCTAGAATAAGAGGAATGGAATGATCATGGACACCATGAGAAGGTGAAAGTCATTGGGGGGGTTGAAGCACAACTTGTTGTTGGGAGAGGATAGATTGGAGCTCAATATGTACAGAGGGTGGATCAACCAACTAAATGGCATGAAGTTTGGAAATAATGACAGAATGACATTTTCTGAGGATATTTTCCATTCGATGGGAACTGATGATCTTTGGTGACCTAGTTTTGATGCCTTGGAACTGGTGTTGTTGGCCCTCTTGCTAGAATTGCATTGTTAATTTTTAGAAATCCATGGTGATAGGGATGAGAGTGTGTAACCATTATGCACCAAGTACAATGTCACAACTGCCCATGCCAATAGAAAACATATGATATTTTAGGTGATATCGACAAATTTGGAGGCACACATTTTCACAATTCCCTCCACATTTCATGGAACCCGCATTAGCAATCATGATTTGGAAATTATTAACTCGATGGATATAGAAATTGACTTCTTGGGAAATGAAACGATGAATAAAATTATGGCTGCTGCTACTGTCAACTAAAATGATGATTTTTTGGTTCTTAATGTAGCCAATTAATTTGAGGGTTTGGGGAGTAGAGAAACTTGTGAGTGCATTGAGAGAAATCAATGGTTCAACTATTGGCAGAACAAAGGATGGAGGAAGATCCTCTAGTGGGGGTAGCTTGGGTACATGATACACATATTCATGTTATTCAAAAACATCCTCAGACATAGCCATAATAATATTATGTTCCTTACACTTCTTCCCTAGTGTAAAGAATTATTTAAGTTGGACTCCAACAACTAACCAAGTCTTCCAAGATTTGAAAGAGACTATGTGCACTACTCTATTTCTGGCTCTCCATGACTTCAAAAACACCTTTGTACTGGAATGTGATTGATCGGGGAAAGGCATTGGGGTTGTTCTCATGCAAGATGGTAGACCTTTGGCATTCAACAACAAAAAATTATATGAGCACCATTTGGGCTAGTCCGCCTATGAAAAGGAAATGTTGTCTATTCTTCATGTTGTGGATCTTTGGTGTCCTTATCTCTCGAGAAAATGCTTCCAAATCAAAATTGATAATCAAAGTCTCAAGTATTTTAGGGAACAACAAATTTCTTCCCCGAAGCAACATAAATGGGTAGCAAAGTTATTTGGATATGATTATGAGATCATATACAAAAAATGAAAAGGAAATGTGGTGATTGATTCCCTTTCCAGGAAATATTAAGACGACGAGTCTCTTTTTTCCCTCTCATTTATTATCACAGATTGGCTTCAGGCAGTTCACCGGGAATGGTTGCGAGACACCAAACTTTCAAGACTGATCCAAACAATATAGTATGATCAAAAAGATACTTCATGATATGCATGCCACCAGGATGAGCTTCGATATAAGGTCTCATGTATTTAATTAAACAATTGACCCTTAAATCTACCATGCACTTTGAGTTTCATTCTTCACCTACAACTGGGAATTCTAGTTTTACCAAAACAAATTAACGGGTCAAACGTTCTTTTTTCGGGGACGGTATGAAATAAGACATTTGTACCCTTGTGGATGAATGCGATACTTTTCAACGCAATAAGGGAGAGACAGTCAAATCCCCAAGAACACTCCAACGCTTCCGATCCTACCTACTATTTCGATAGGTATTTCTATTGACTTCATTGTTGGCTTACCTAAATCTAGGAATAAGTTATTCATCATGGTAGTACTAGATCTTCTTTCCAAATATGTTCATTTTTTTTCTCTTCAACACCCAGTCACTGCCTCCACCATAGCTCAATTTTTTATGGATCATATCTTCAAACTCCAGGGCATGCCTCATTCTATTGTGTCTGACCATGATCCCACTTTCACCAACACTTTCTAGCAAGAATTATTTCGACTCTAGGGAACCCAATTACACCTCATCATATCATATCATCCTCAAACTGATGGGGAAACAAAAACAATGAACAAGTGTTTTGAAACCTATTTGAGGTGTTTTGTATATGACAGACAACATCAATGGGTTTAGTGGTTACCCCTTGCTAAATGCTGGTACAATATTTCTTACCACATCCCCACTCGCATGACTCCCTTTGAAGGATTTTATGGGCAATCACCACCTTGCATTGTATCATACATTCCATGTGTCTCTAAGCATCAAAAAGTGGATAAAACTCTTACAGTCTGCATGGCCATCCCCTATACTCTCAAATAAAATTTGTTCATGTCTTAGAATTGCATGTAACAACAAGAAGACTAGGGTCATTTTGAACGTGAATTTGCTGAAGGGGACCAAGTGTTTATTCGTCTGCAACCTTATAAGAATAATTCACTCAAATCCCAACAATTTTATAAACTCCCACCCAAATCATATGGTCCATATTGTATTCTTAAGAGAGTGTGGTTCATGGCCTACTAGTTAGATTTTCTCAGTCACTCTAAGCTCCACCATGTTTTTCATGTTTCATGCTTAAAGAAAGTGATCGACACTAAGTGTTATACTCAGACCAGTCTCCCTGAGTTGGATGAATGGTTATAGCCACAAGAAATCCTGGACCAACGTGAGCATCGTATCCGCCAGCACACTATCAAGGAAGTTCTAGTTCAGTGGAAGGACACACAATGAGAAGATTCCAACTGCGAGCCAACCACAATTCTGAAAAAGTTTCCCCATCTCAAGCCTTGAGGACAAGGTTGTTTTTTAAGGGGGAGGGAATGTTAGGGACATCACCTCCCTAATCCCTCATGTAGGTAAAATAGTATATTTTCCATGTAATAAAGGTTGATATTAATAAGGTCTAGTAATAAGGAAGAATAAGTCAAATGTAAGAAGACCTAATATAAGCTTCTGCTTCTAGAAATATCTTCCTCTAGATTGTTCTTTTGGTAGATATATTTAGTATAAATAGGGGTCAAGGGCATGAAAAGTTTGTCTTGAGAATCATTCTAATAGAGTGTTTCTCTACTGTAGGTTGTCCCTCGAAGAGGCAAGTGAACATTGTTTCCTATCAATAAAGGTATTATTTTGGTGTTGTGGTTTCATTTATTGTGTTGTTCCATTTTTATTCTCTGCAATATTTCTTTTTTCTTCCTCTCAATTTTTTTTTAAGGAAATTCCATCATTAAAATACTCAATAATGAGACATATACACATATTTTGCTTGAAAAATAACATAACTAACTAAACCATCATTAAATTACACCCACCCATAATAACATAAAATTATCACATATAGTAAGAATGAAGTAAATAAATAGCATGAGAGAATAATCTCCAACACAACAAACCCACCCGAACAAAACAATATGCATAAATCAATGACATGTCTTTGAGTAAAGGAAGAAACAACATACAAGAACAATCTCCAACCTAAAAAACCCAAACAAAACAATATGCATAAAGAAATGACATGTCTCTATGTCTTTGAGTAGAGGAAACAACATACAAGAACAATCTCCAACCTAACAAACCCAAAAAAAAGTGTATGTATAAAGCATCACATATATTGATTAAAGGATGAAATATGAGGCAATGAATTGTCTCCAACATTACAAAACGAGACAATATTAAAGGATGAAATATGAGGAAATGAATTGTCTCCAACATTACAAGACCAGACAATATGGATATAGCATCTAATAGAAATGAGAAAGCATCTAATAGCTTATTTATCAATCTATTAAAAATGAAAGCAAGGGAAGCGAAAATTAATATTTGTAGAGTCTTTTATGTATCTTTCATATAGAAAGATTAGACTCACATGCCCGTATGCTGCAGTAGGCCACTACCACATTCATGGCCAAAATAAAAATCCCAATCAGCATGGCTACAATATTCCATGGCTTTGAGAAATGTTGGTTATAATAATACTGATAAAATTCAGAAATAGATATTTTGACTTTGATCCAGTAAAACTTGGGCTTGAGAACTTCATCGAATGCAAGTTTCATCTCTGGAGGAGGGTTAATGTGGCCATAAGAGAAGGGATTACAGATGTTGTCCCAGATCCTGGCAATATGGTCATCAGTTAACATACATGCCTTGTACACCTAGAGAGTCTTGATGAGCAACATTGAGACACCTCTACGACTATCGAGGCGAACCAAAGACATGTCAAGGTCTAGTATGATAAGTATATCTATTCTCAGTTGTACGTTGAGGGTGAATTGGTCCTCTTGTATGATCAATCCAAAGAACCAATAGGGGCAAGAAAGTTTAAACACATGTGGCATGGTCCTTACATCGTGTGACGTGTTCTAGAAAAAGGAGCCTATGAGTTAGAATATTATGAAGGGAATAAGTTGGCCAAGCCCAGAAATGGGCTCTACTTGAAGAAATACTACGCTTGAGCCCTAGGCTTAGGCGAAACTCTTTGTATAGTAATGTAATTTATTGTATATATCTTTCCCCCTTTATTTTCGTCTTCAACTTGCTTATCGATTTTTCCTTTTTTTGGCAGATGTCAATGGAGTCTTCGGTTTACCTAGGATTCGCAGACGGAGCCAGCCATCATAAATGGAACTTGGATTCTATTGCTTAGGTGTTTTACTCACCCGAGGGTCTACTGGTATCTTCAAGTCATGTATGCCTAGGGCCATCCACGAACAAGGTGGTCGAATATAGCATCGTTATAGAACTTTTACGTGATTCTATCTCACATGGTATTTGATGTTTAGAAGTTCGCCTAGATTCCTAGTTAATATTATGTCAGTTGAATGACAGTTACCACATGAGTGATCCTACTTTACTCTGATGATTCCTACGGGTACGTCTCTTAGAATAACAGTTTGATTTTATCACATATTATCATATTCATAGGAGTTCTAACCATGTATCTGATGCTTATACTAATTTCGTTTTAGATTGGCATTGGTCACATAATTAAAGCAAAGAAAACCATCTCATCAATGTACACATTGTAAAATATAAGTAAATCCGAAGATCCCATTTTATATATTTCAAACAATATGGTGTCTATAGTACAAAAATCGGGGCTAATACCCTCAATACACATATACAGTCGGTGTTACAATATCCCACAACATATACACCTATGGTGTCGGATGTGTGTCATGGTAGCAAACCATGGCATTTGTGAGACGTCGAAAGAGTCGTACCCATGCCCTAGGTACACCAACCACCTGTCATGGTATGGCTTTAGGAAGATCCTCAACCTGAACCATGGGTATCCTATGATTCAAATGTGACAAGTTTTCCTGCACATTTTGTAGGACCCTCTCGGCTTCTCCACCTACCTCCTCATCTCCCCAGTTCCTCCGTCGATGTCAAGGGAAGCCTTCTGGATGTCGTGGACCCACATCTGCATTGCAAAAATGTCTAGTCAATACTTAAGCACCATCCAAAAATGTTTTTGTTCTATTATACAAAAATAAAAAAAAATGAAATATGTAAAAACACTTGACATACCTATGTCACCGTAGGTAGTCCCTGGTGGGAGTGGCATGTCTAGATCTCCTTTGAAGTCGATCCCCTCATAGGGATATTCATCTAGAGTGATGACCTGTCACTGCCACCAGTAGAAGAAATCCTTGTTATAGGGTGTCGAAACCCTACCTTCCCCCCTGCAGCCTCATTACCTCAGTCCACCGTGCCATGGGTGGATTGCGAGGTCCTCTAGGAAGAATCTCGACTCTAGGTCCCAAACCTGGATCCTTCTCGAAAAATAAACTGCATAGGATAGAGGCAAACCCAAAATTTCTCTTACCTCCCTGTTTGCACTCTATCAACTGGCTCTTCATATTTTTCAGTAGTGAGGTACACCAGTCATATATTGTGGGTCTCATACACTACAATGCATAGTACATCAATGCCCTCGATGTCTGGTGCAACGAGGCTGAACTTGTGATCCTGGTCAATATTAGGACAATATTCTTCAAATTGAGATCGTTTATTGCTCGGATAGGGAGTTGACTCCCCACCTTAGGAGTCCCTGCTACACAGTGGGAGTTGATATATTCCTCTATATTCATCCCGCTCCCTGCTCCTAGTGATTTAAGGTTTACAACCTCTCCCCGATGCGATAGACCAGTCAAAAAGTAAATTTTCTCTACTTCAATTCTCAATGGTTTCCCATCGAGATTGAAGATATCACTCTCAAGGTCCCAGTAACCCACAAGCATCTCGAGCAACCTCACTTGGGATCTCATTCCTTTGAACACCCAAAATTTATACAAGACACATTGATTTAAGGCCATTTGGGCCCTTGGATCTTGATCTACAGCAACATCGACCTCCTCGTTCTTTCTCTCTCTCCATTCAAGAACCATCCTGCCAAGTAAAAATCAAAAATTGAGTTAGAACCCTTTAAAAAATTTGTTTGCACCCCTATACGCGACCTACTTCAATTACAATCACGTGTAGGTCTTGATATACACTCCTTGTAGTTTACATAGGGGCATATACCTCGTCGTATACGCGACCTAATTGAATTCAGCCCACGTACATCAAAAATCACATTTTATGCCCTCAATAACTAAAAATTTAGAACCTAATTCAAAAATTTAAACCACTGAAATTGAAGAGGAAGAGAAAAAGAATTACTTGATCCAGACGGTTTGTGATTTTGTTGCATGATGCCCCCGCAATCGTCATTTGAATCTCAGAGGTATTTTGGTTCAATTTGCACTAGTTGGGAAAAAAATCAAAATGGTATAGTAATTTTTTATTTTGTTACTATTTATAAATTATTTTTACCCACTTTCTTTAGTTTTAAGCCATTTTTTCACCTAATGGACTAATACAAAGGTGGATCGATTTGGTTTTTATAGTTTTAACCTAAGATTCTTGCCAATTTCAACATTAGGTGGCTCGTTTGTCACCATGGGCAGGTATTTTCATGACCCATCATATAGGGTAGGTACCCACTCCGTTATGCATTTTCACATTATCCTATAACTATCACTCTTTATGCCTTAGGTATGAACCCAGTTGTTGCAACACATAACCTTCCATCTGCTATAAAGTAGTGTCATAATCAAATGGTAGAGACTTACCGAACATGGGTGCCCTAGTTAGATCCCCTACTGCATTTGGTTCCCATGTGATGCAGGACATCACCTTCAAAGACAACAACGCACATGTGGAGGAAAAAGAAAGACATCTTAGCAATGACAGAATTTCAAATCGAGCATTAACTCAGAATTTAAATGGGTTGTTGAGATATTTTTTTAACAACATTTTTAAATTTTACTTGTTTGAAAATTCTCTAAGGACTGTAAGAAACTACATATATGGAGTGTCGACTCTATCTGGTAGTAATTAGCAGTTTAATATTGTAATATGACAGAGTAGGTGTTAATTTTAAAAGTTTGAAATGATAGGTTTCAGAATAGGACGAGAGAGCTCATGGAGTCGATCCTTAGATAGTTGATTTTGCATTGTAATAGATCAGGATGGATGAGTATTGTAAGAGATATCAGTAGAGAAGAGTAGAATATAGGAACACTATGTAATTTTTGTTTTATGGATCAATAAAATAGACGAAAATTGTCCCAAAAATCCTTGGATTGTGTTCATCTCAAATGTAATTGCATGAATGTTACTCTATATGTATGATTTGTTACAGTTCATTTTCATGTATGAGTGGGTGAGAGATTGATTGTATGAATTTGTGACAAAACTGGTTGAGTTTCGCTTCGTTTCTCTTCTGATACTTGTATGCAAGGTGTGCATCTCAATCACAATGAGTGTGTCGATTTCATCCCAGAATGACTAAGAGAGAAGTTCAGAAGGAACCAAGGAAACTTAGACCAAGTGCAAAGTGTGCACAACATCAAGAAGCTAACGAGCTCTGAGAAAACCAGAGCCGAAGAATGCCAGGTGATCGAGAAGCATTTTATTTTCAAGAAAATCCTTTGAACTGAGTTTTTTGAAATCCTAGAATGCAAGGTGTGCGTGGGAGATCGAAAATACTTCAAGGGATGGAGCTCAGAAGGGATAACACTTTCATAAAGTGTTCATGAGATCCAGAAATTGGATTCGCAAGAAAGGAGAAGATCAAAATCTTCTAAGTATTGAAATCTTCGAAGTCAGGGAAGAAGGCGCAAAAGATCAAGAGGGAGAGCACATAAGTTGTCGGATAAGCTGCAAGGAAAATATCTGGACTGTCGAATCCACATCCATGTTGGATTACTAAGAGGGGGGGGTGAATCAGTAATAGAATAATTATAATCCTTTTTCTTCAAATGTTATATCAATGTAGAATTATTATCCAATAATGAGCAGTAAGAAATAAACAATCACACACATACACAATACACTAGTGTTTTACGTGGAAACCCAAATCGGGAGAAAACCACGAAATTCTTTTTCTTATATGTCTTCAGGAATTACATTCATTGGAAGAACCAACTTCCTTTGTTTTCGAGCTGCAACTAGAAGGAGGCTCCAACCCCAGAGTTTCTCAGGCTACAACTCGAGGGAAGCTCCAACTCCCCAGTTCTCTGGCTATAACCAGAAGGAGGCTACAACCCCCTATGTTCTCTGGCTACAACCGGAAGGTGGCTACAACCACCTATCCTTACCTCGTCCTGCCACCCTGAAGTAGAAGTAGAATGATGGAACCACTGTCACACTATCACTGTGAGATATACCGTTGTAAACCTGTACCAATAAATATAAACCATGAATCAACCATGCATCAACCTATAATCAACCTGTACCATAAACAAGTGCATCAACCATGCACCAACCTATAATCAACCTATACCATAAACAAGTGCATCAACCATGCACCAACCTGTAGTCAACCTGTACCATAAACAAGTGCATCAACCATGCACCAACCTGTAATCA
>CBVK0100408281.1:0-11773 GCA_900067695.1 Picea abies | reverse complement strand
AAAATATGTTGAGTTTAAAAAGGAGTTCTAGCTTGAAACCATGTAAAGATAAGGGTAAAGGTAATTTTTCTACATCTAAAACCAATGAATACAAGAAGCCTTTTGATTTGATGGATATGGAATCTCTTCAAAGGATAATCAAGAATTTATCCAACGACCTTGTAGACCCAAAAAAAATGTAGTGGAGAGGGATCCTCTAGCTAGAATAAATTCTTTAAGTTCCCCCCCAAGAAAGATAAGGACACTCCACCAACCAAAAAAATAACCCCTTCTCAAATGGAAGGAATTAACATGGAGGATATTGTTCATGCCCTACAAACTTTGGCAACAAAGAATATGACTGAAGTTGTTGATGAGGGAGAAGAGATTCAGGAACAACAAGAACAACCTCAGGAACCTAACGATCCTGGAGAACAATAGTTAAATTCATTATAGGACATTGCTTTTGGTGAATATGAAGAATAAGTTCAAGAAGTTCACATCTCACAAATTTGCATTACCACTAGGAGTGTCAGTAAGAATGTTTCCGATGACACCCCCAATACCACCAATTCTACTTCTCCCTCTACCTCCACTCCTAAAAAATCATCTTCTTCGACCAATTCTACTCCCAATTCCTCCAAAACCACACCTTCCAACCCAAGATGATAGATCAAACATCGAAACCCATTATTTCATCAACACCCTTGAATAGGGTGGAATATGAATTCCTAGAAGATCTGAAAAAATAAAAAAGCTAACATTTCTTTGATTGAAATCATGAAGATCCCACAAATTCAAGAGAATTTTATCAGAACTCTGTAAGAAACAAATTCCTTTGGCACAAATGAAGCAAATGAAAGAACCAAGAAATGGACCACCAAGGTAAATTCTGCTAACAATAGTACTCCATCTAAAAGTCAGGTTATGACTAACGCTTCCTTGACTGGTTAAATATCCTAGTCTACCACCTCCTTTCCTCATCACTTTTGAAATATTTAACAGAAATGTTCATAAAATTTATGCCCCTAAAATTCTATGATAATATTAATGTCAAACCTGAACCATATGGCATTCAAGTTATTCAGTTAGATAGAAGCAAAGTTAAATTTATTGGAGAATTGAAAAAAGTCTTGATCAATATGTATGATAATACAAAAGTTCATCAAACTATAGATATAATAGTAGTAGACATACCATACAACTATGGTATGTTGTTAAGTCAAGATTGGTTGGCTATGTTAAATGGATACTTTGCTACTAACTGGTCTCACTTGTGGCTCCCTTATAATGGAAACATGAATCAGATTAGGGTTGACAAAGAAGGTATATGAAACATCTCATTACTAACCTAAATGACCCAAATGAACCGATATGTTTAACAATTCAATTTTGGGTAATTATTCATATGAATCATTTTTTTGGAATTTTACAGTCGACCCATCATCCCTTGCAGAATCCAACACACAATTTGAAATCCTTCATTTCACCCAGATTGTTGAGCCCAACTGTAATATAATTGGTCAAAATAAAAATCCCTCTGATTTACAACCTAACATAGTTTCCAGAGATAAATTAGAAACACATTGACTCTGCTAACCCCATTAAAACCAAAAAATCAAAAAATTCAAAAATACCATTTGAAATAAAAAAAAGGAGATCTTGACATGTGGATGTTATTTTTTTATGGATCCAAGTCTTTAGAAGGTGCAGGCGTAGGTTTCATATTAAAATACCCAAAAGGTACTAAAATTTTGATTCCATGTAGACTAGAATTTGTGTGCACCAACAATACTACCGAATACGAAGCCCTAGTACAGGGGTTAAGAAACGTAATGGACGTGAAAGTTGAGAAAATCAAGGTATTTGGTGATTTTGGAATTATCGTAAAACATGTGAGAAATACCATTCATTTCTTTCAATCCATTTGAAAAACTATCAACTTGAGGCTTGGGAACTAATCAAATATTTTGCGAAATTTAACATTAGTTAAGTTCCTCATTCTCTAAACTATGATGTTGATTTTCTAGCCAATGTAGCATCCATGTTAATAACCTATGACATATTCATTCTTGACACTTTTCCTGTTGAAATTTTATACAGGCATTCGATTCCCAACAACATCGAAAATTCGAGAGTCTTTAATGACGACTGACAACTGATAAATTTATTACATCTCAAATATACTTTTAAAGACTTTATCATCAATGAAAGCTAACATGACCAGCTGGTGAATTCAGATGTTTCCATCCTATAACAATTTGATAGGACAACAGGTTCAACCAACTATATCTCGAGGAACATAGTGAGATTGGAAAAACTCTACGATCTCCAAGACAAGTTCAAGAAATTCATCAATTGCAAAACAAATAGTTTATCCATGAAGTTTGAGGTGGTGAATTTTGGGATGACTGCCATGCCTCAAAACATTAATCTGGAAAAAAATTGTTCTCCTAAAGAAAACAAGCTTACATCAAATTATTCTAGGAATACAAAGACATATTTCTTTGGACCTAAAAGTATCTCAAGATGTATGACACCAATAACATACAACACATAATTCCCATGAAGCCTATGAAGAAACCTTTTCAACAAAATCTGAGGAAGATGTACCCCAGTGTTGAGCCTCAGGTCAAAGCAGAATTGAATAATTTGTTAGTGGCCAAGATCATTTTCCCGGTAAGACATACAGAGTGGATCTCCAAATTAGCACCAGTAAGAAAAGAGAATGGGGATATAAGACTTTGTATTGATTTTAGGAACCTGAATAGAGCCTCAAAGAAGGATAATTATCCCATGCCCCCATGGAACAAATCCTGCAATACATATCTGGATATAAAATGATCTCCCTTATGGATGGTTTTTTGGGTTATAACCATGTCTTAGTGCCCCATGATGATCAACTAAAAATGGTTTTTCAGACCAAGTGGGAAACATATGCTTACAGAAAGATTTTGTTTGGTCTCATCAATGTCGAAGAAAAATTCTAGAGGGCCATGGACATTACCTTCAGGGGTCTACTTGGAGAATGCACAATGGTGTATTTGGATGATGTTACAATTTTTTCAAGGGATATAAAATATCATTTATCTCATTTGAGGAAAGTATTCAATAGATGCATAAGATATGGCATCTCTCTAAATCCTAAGAAATATGTTTTTTCTATTGATAAAGGCATACCATTAGGCTTCATTGTTTCTAAAAATGGTATAAGAATCGAACCTAAGAGAATTCCTAGGAAGGACCAACTTTGTAAGAAGAATCGTCCCTAGTTTTTCTGAAACAATGAAACCTCTACAAGACATGATAAATAAGAATTCCAAATTCAAATGGGGACCCAAAGAAAAATAATATTTCAATAAGATCAAAATGGAAATAGCATAAGCTACCGCATTTTTAAGCCAAAACTTTAGTCGAGAGTTCATCCTCTACACCTTTGCATCAAATTCCACATCCACGCTTGTTTTAACACAAAAGAACCAAATGGAGATGAATTCCATGTAGCTTTTATGATTTATGGATTATAAGAAGCAAATTTTAACTACCCTGAAGTGGAAAAACAAGCCTACATTGTATTTAAAGTTATCAAACACTTAATTCCATTCTTTCTCAAATATAAGAAAAAAGACAGTGTTCCTTACCCCACAGTCATGAATATACTGATACAGAAAGACTTAGTAGAAAAGAGATCCAATGTGATTACAACTCTACAGGAATATGGTCTAGAAATTAAGCCTGCGAAAAGTTTCAAAGGCTAGGAGATATGCAAACTAGTCATGGAATCACTAAGTGATGAATCACATGAAGATGCATTGTATCAAGATCAAGAATTGTATACAAGGGATACATCTTACATCTTGGTCAATTCAGAAAAATGGTTTTTCCAAATGAAGTATAACTTAATACACAGATCAGCCCCAGATTATCTCGAACCCAAGAATAAAAGGGCCCTCAAACTCAAGTCCACTCAGTATCAGATCATTCAAGGAACTCTATGTAGAAAAACTTATGATGGTGTTTTCTTGAGATGTCTTGAGAAGAGGGATGCATAAAAGGTATTTTACAAACTCCATGATGAACTACTCGGTGTATACTATAGTGGATACTTTTGTCCCTCGACCAAGTTTTGGAGAACCTTGGTCAATTTTGACCATTTTTGGGACTTCGAAAGGTTGGTTGACGAAGAAGCACCAGGCAAAGCGAAGATCACGGGATCTCGCCCCCTTTTGAGGGATTTTTGGGTTTAGGTTTTATGTAACGGGTATGAGATGTCAGTCCATAGGTTTACCCATGTTTAGGCCCCTTTTGTAAAGTATAAATAAGTAGTTTGGTGATGTAAGTAGGTGGTGTTGAGTCAGTTGTAACCCAGTGAGCTAAGTGAAAATAACTTGTAAAGGCTATGTGCATACTATGTGTTAAGACTTGTAGCGCTAAGTGCAAGTGATTGTAAGAATCTTGTGTGCAGACTATGTAAGAAGGATTTGTGTTGTGATATAGCTCAAGGAAGGAGGATCTGGTGAGGTGCGGGAAGATCTCTTGTCCTATGCAAAGTGGGTTTTGTGGCTCTGTGCATGTAAGAAGATTGAAGGAAGATAATAAATAAGAATAATAGTTGGTGGACATAGCCCCACACTAGGGGTGAACCACATATATCCTGTGTTATAGTTCTTTGTGCTATGTTGTTCATGTGGTTGTTTATTTACTTGCTTAGTGATTATTCTAAATGAATGTTTAATTATTAATGATATGAATGAATGCTAGATCTGATCTATTTCTATATGTTAAGTGCTTGAATGTGTTAGATCTTATCGAATATTGCGTTGTTCTGTAATTAAGGTTTTACCTATGATGTGAATAAGGGTTAAAGATTAAGGAATGTTAATTGCTAAGTGATCTATTAAAGTATTTTGATCACAGATCTATGTCCCATCTAGGTTGTAGACACTTGAGTCCTACAACCCCCCCTGCCTCTACCTCAGGTGAGACTTCATCTGCTTCGCAGTTGTTTCCGAAAGGGTCGGTAGTTAGGGTTTTGTTGGTGCGTTGTTGAAGCATTGAATATTGGGTCTGCCCCTATGCCAAAAAATGGTTATGTTTTCGGGACTTGAAACTATGATTGTTGAGAACTGAGGAAAAGAGAAATCTCTATGCGTAGATCTATTGTTGTTGTGTGTAGTAATCTACTTGACTTGTGAATATCTATGCTAAGAAGAGAAGTCCAATCTGAAGAAAAGAAGTAAGATCTTAAATATTTGTGCTCTGATAAAGGTAAGATAAGTGGAAATTGTTGTTTCAAAAGAATGGATCTAGGTATATTTGATAGATTTCATCCTAGTCTAAAAACTAGGGCACAACCAGAAGAAAGAAGATTTTATATGAATAGATCTGATAAAAATAGAGAAAGATATGTTATCCCTATGCATAGAAAGAATTTGTGTACTAACAAGCAGATGTAGGATCCTAGAAAGAATTTTTTGCAGGTCCATCACTGTGATCCCAGTGCGCCGTACAGGAAATATTGGGGATCATTTAAGAGAAAGAGAGGATTAAATCTTTGTTATAGTTGCAGAAGACCGATACATCTTGCTAATCAACTCCTTGGTAGAATTCCTATTGCCTTTGTTGTAAAGCTACTAGACATGAAGTTTTGGATTTCCCTAGAATGATTCCTAAAGTTGAAAAGATGAACATGAGACAAGAAGACCATGAGGAAGGTCAAGAGACTAAGAATATACTAGAGAACCATAAAGAATCAGAGGTTATATTATTGTAGATGAAAGAAACACTGAATGATCACAGAGACATCAGATTATCAGAGATTTTAAAAGAGAAAGAGTGCATAGAAACAAGAATAGGATACTTCGACATAGATTGTGTATTGGATGCAAAAAAAAAGGTGAACATTATGACTGAAAGTACTTGGGAAATCTTAGGAAAGCCTGCTATGATTCCTTCATTGGGAGGACTAGGATTGTTTAAAGGAAACTTGATAATCCTATGTGGAATACTTTCCCGTGTACCTATGGTTTCTCATGGAACATCGACAAAAGAAGAATTTGAGGTCATTAAGTTTGTTGATAACAATGCTCCCTTTGCACTTTTGTTAGGAAGGACTTGGATCGAGAGATATCAGATCTGAAGGAGAGAGGAAGAAGAAGCTATAGAACAGAAAAATAAATAATTAAGGCATTTGATGGATAAGAGAATATCATGCTTAATAGAAGAAAAAGAGGAAAAGTTGAAGCAATTGAGGGCCAGAGACTTAGCTGTCGAAGTTGACAAAACAAAAGAAGGCTTAAAGAACCTATGCATGCAGGAGAGTACAACACCTACTCTAGAAAAAGTAAGAGAATAAGTATTATCCTCAAACCTTGTGAAAGATCCTCAACAATGCGAAGTTACTATGCTAAGAAAAGATAAGAACAATAATGGAAACAGGAATCCAGAGATGCGGATCATAGGAAAGAAAACTAGAAATCTCAGCAAGAAGAAAGCAAAGATAGAAAAATTGCAAGAGGTTCCAGAGTGGACTTCGCTGAAGGTAGACTTGCAAAAATTGAACCTTGTCAGAATAGAAGAATAACACAAATTGGCACTTCACCGTGACAAAGAAATATGACCATTGGAGGCACCCCGACCGTTATAACGATGCTCCAGAATGGATAGAAACGTTCACCATCAAACCACTGGGACTGCGTGGAGAGAAGCCAAGCCAAACAGGAGACAATGTTTGACAAGATCGAGGTGGATCTCAAAGGGGTACAATAGGATCTTTATTCGATCCGCACAATGTCTATTGCATCGTTGTCAACATGGGACATAGAAGTAGGATATGAGTCTTCCTACCTACAAATATTAGAAGATTCGACAGAGGCTTGCCTTCATCGGTTCCAGGAGGAAAATGAGTAGGCCACATAGGCATTAAAGCAAGAAAATGAAGAAGCCCTGGAGAAATTTCAGGTTGCACAGCAAGAGAAAGATGAATTATAGGTGAAGTTTGTAGAGGACAAAGCGCATATCCAGAAGGAAAAAGAATAGCTACTCATAGAGAAGATTAGAGTTACATAAGCAGTCGCTAGAGAAATTTTCTCTTTGTCAGGCCTCTCACATATAGAAGAAGACACAGTGGAGCGTCAAGTGGAGAAGCTCGTTGAAGCTATTCAGGAGCTTCAAGAAAGAGTGGCAGAACTGCAACTGCAAGCCATGTCAAGCACTCCGTAGGAAGTACGATATCAGAGTGAAGAAACTACTCAGAGTGTAGTCAAAAGAATCAAGGCATTGGCCTTAGAATTCAAGAAATTAAGCAGTCGAAGTGCGCATACCTATGAGTGCCTTGCAGAGGACTGAGAACTAAGGACATTGGAGTCAAATCTCCAGGAGGAAAAGCAACAAGCAATGAAAGTACAAACACAGTTGAAGCCATTATCAGTAATCGAGAGGATGAAAAGGTCCCAGGAGCAGCGCACTATTCAACAATAGGTCCATGCCATCCATAGTAAATTCATGGAAGTGACCCAAAGGCTACAACCAATGCAGGATGAAGCTTGCACACTCTTTGAGGAGATTGAGGGACAAGGTGCACATCTAGAACAAGTAGTCACCACGGTGGAATATCGATTGGAAGGACTGGTGACCGAGAAAGTTATTTAGGAGTTCACCGAGCAGGAGGCTCTAGTGAAGTAGCTCGAGCCAAGATCGAGGCTCTCGAAGTAGACTTGCCCAAATCAGAGTGACTTGGGATGAGTCACAGGTGAGTGTTAGGGGCCTATTGGCCCTCGACCAAGCTTTGGAGAACTTTGGTCGTGTTTGACCATTTTTGGGACTTCGACGGGCTGGTCGAAGATAAAGTGCCAGGCAAAGGGGAAATCGCGGGATCTCGCCGCCTTTTGAGATATTTTTGGGTTTAGGGTTTATTTAATGGGTATGAGATGTAGGCCCATGGGTTTACCCATGTTTAGGCCCCTTTTGTAAAGTATAAATAAGTAGATTAGCGATGTAAGTAGGTGGTGCTGAGTCAGTTGTAAGCCAGTGAGATAAGTGCAAATAAGTTGTAAAGGCTCTGTGCATACTATGTGTTAAGACTTGCAGAGCTAAGTGAAAGTGATTGTAAGAAGC
The DNA here is from genome assembly GCA_900067695.1 of Picea abies. Classification (NCBI taxonomy): domain Eukaryota; kingdom Viridiplantae; phylum Streptophyta; class Pinopsida; order Pinales; family Pinaceae; genus Picea; species Picea abies. The sequence goes on along the minus strand of CBVK0100408281.1, from coordinate 3,679 downwards.
TTGTGTGCAGACTGTGTAAGAAGGCTTTGTGTTGTGATCTAGCTCAGGGAAGGAGGATATGGCGAGGTGCGCAAAAATCTCCTATCCTATGTGAAGTGGGTTTTGTGGCTCTGTGCATGTAAGAAGATTGAAGGAATATAATAAAGAAGAAGAAGAGTTGGTGGATGTAGCCCCACATTGGGGGTGAACCACATATATCCTATGTTATGGTGCTTTGTGCTATGTTGTTCATGTGGTTGTGTATTCACTTGCTTAGTGCTTATTCTGGATGAATTTTTAATGCTTAGTGATATGAATGAATGCTAGATCTGATCTATTTCTATATGTTAAGTGCTTGTATGTGCTAGATCTTGTCGAATATTATGTTTTTATATAATTAAGGTTTTACCTGTGATGTGAATAAGGGTTAAATATTAAGGAATTTTAACTGCTAAGTGCTTTGTTAAAGTATTGTGATCGTTGATCTGTGTCCCAGCTAGGTTGTAGACACTTGAGTCCTACAACCCACCTGTCTCTACCTCAAGTGAGACTTCATCTGCTTCGTAGGTGTTGTTGAAAGGGCAGGTATTTAGGGTTTTTTTGGTGCGTTGTTGAAGCGTTGAACCCTAGGTCTTCCCCTGTGAAAAAAGAGACACCACTGCTCACAAAATTCTCAGAGCCAGATACTACTGGCCCACTTTATGCAAGGACTCTCATTCATATGCAAGGAAATGCCATCAGTTCCAAATGTCATTCTAGAGAGAAAAGAAGGTTTCCTTCCCCTTACATCCTGTGATCATAGAATTCCCCTTTCAACAATGGGGCCTAGAAATGATAGGGGAGATCAATCCCAAGTCATTGCAAATGCACAAATACATCTCGACAACTACTGATTATTTCACCATATGGATCGAAGCAATCCCCTTGAATACCATCAATGAAAATCAAGTGAATTCATTCCTTGAATCACATATCATCACCATGTTTGGAATTTCAGAATCTTTAGTCTTTGATAATGCCAAGTATTTTTATTCTCTTTAACTAACAGAATTCTCTCTTGAATGAAAAATTAAGGTTCAGTATTTAACGAATTACTACCCACAAGGAAATGTTTTGGTAGAGTCGACTAATAAGAACCTCATTAAAATTCTCATGAAAAATGTCAATGATAATCAAATAAATTGGCACCTCACTCTTCAGAATGCTCTCTGGGATGAGAGAGTAACTCCTAAGTCATCCATTGGTAGCTCCCCTTTATTCCTCGTCTATGGAAAGGAATCCATAGTGCCAACCCATAATTTCCTACCCACCTTACAATTGGCCCAATCGGCCCAAGACGAAGCTTGCTCAGTAATCCAAGAAAATTTAAACATGTTGCTAAAACTTGAAGAAGAAAAGGAAAAAGCTAAGATGAACCTGACACACCAGCAAGAAATAATTAAAAATTGGATCGAAAAATCAGTTGTAGGAAAAAAATACTTTCAAGAAGGAGAATTTTTTCTCAAATGGGACAAAGCTAATGAAATTAAAGGGAAACACTCCAAATTATAGAAAATTGTGGCTAGGACCTTATCTAATTCACCAAAAAATAAGTCCTAGGAATTTCAGACTCAAAACATTAGAGGGAGATGAGGAGCTGATCCAGATGGATTTCAATGGCCTCCCACCTATTCCAACTGGTTCATTGTGGCAGTTTTCTAGTCTTCAAGTTAACAGTCAAATTATAGACAAAGTCAAACTCTAGTGAAAACATGTGAATTCCTCAAATATAACTTTCCAATCGGCTATCGTGCACCTCAAAATGAGATTGTATGCAAAAGTTACGACCCCAAGAAGTTGATGTACTAACTTACCCCAACAAGGCCCACATAACTTTTGCAGCTTCATTTCCTAGGGTTAGGTTCTTGATGTCTAGGGTTTTGGAATTCATGTTTATGGTAAAAATTCCTTCAAACCCTCATTTTACTCATCTTCGTGTGCATGAGCACAACCATCACATCTCTTCTCAAATAAAAGCCGCCGCCATTCCAGTAAACTTGTTTTCCACTGCATCTTACAATTTTAGCATATTTCCTTATTGAATAGAAGCCAATTTTACTGTATCTTTGTTATTTTGTGTTAAGCATAATAATAATCTATATTCATTTCATTCTTCTCATAAAATATGGAATAGTGGTATCAGAGTGGTCTACTCCTTGTCGTTCTTAATGCATGTTGACTCAAACGTGCCAACCAGGACACGTCTGCTCCACCAGGAACTTCTTTTCCCTTAGGCCCGAAGAGCTGAAACGCTCTCCAAATCCCCTATCGGGACTTTTCTCTACCCACAGAACTATCCTTATGACTCCCTTGTGTTATATCGGGAACTCGGACCTCGCGGGATCATGATTCCTGATGCGTTGTGTCACAGACCTTTCCAAATCTCGAACCCCGAATTGCGATGCCACTTGTCATCACCTCCAGGCGAGACCTAATCCTTCGACACTTGTCCTCAACTTAGCGCTATCAAGAAATCGTGGATCGTGATTTCACCCTATGCAATGCACTTGACTCCGGAAATCCTGAAATGTCGTATCCCGACTCCTCAGGATCTCTTGCCACGTGTTCCTCTGATCAACGGCTCCGACCACGTCAGGAAATCGTCGATCACAATTTCAATATGCAAGCGTTTCACAACCCTGGAAACCCCGATTCCTCCAAACGCCGACTCGCCAAGATATTCTGCCACGTGTCCTTGACAATGAGCGGTCCCAAATGCTCTTCGAGAAATCACTGATCGCGATTTCTTGATGCGATATTTCTACGTCCTCGGAAACCCCGATATCCTGATGGACTGAACCCCGACGCTCCCTGGCTCCTTGACACGTGTTCTTCCGATCAACGACTGAGACCCTTTCTCAGGCTTTCGAGACTTTTAAGGCCTTGATTCTCTTACCTTATGAAACCCCGATATCACCAATATCCCGATGACTCCTCCTCTGTTCGCTGGGGCTTAAACCCTGCGCAACTCCACACGATCTGACGACTGGCGGGATTTCGCTAGTTCTCTCGATGAATCCTGACCGTCAATTCCTCCCTCTCGAGGATCTCCTAAGAACAGCTAAGTATTCCTCCTCAACACTTGTTTGTCTTCTGACGCTTGGGCCTGCAACTCTTTGGTTGAACCCTCCTTGGTATGGCTCCTGTGCTTCCCTTCAACTATTGTCACGAAGGTGCTATACCTCCTGAGCTTATCAACTCTGATTCTCTCAAAGACTTTGCGCACACTTCTCGTGCTTGATCCTCAATACCCCTCAAAGTGTCAGGTCTCTCAGACTCTATGCACTTCTAACAACAATAGTCTATGCCTCCCTTTGCTCAGACTAGCCACTGAGACTTCAAGTTTAGCCTGCGCTTCTCCTGCATGGCTCTATCAACCCAAACCAACTTCTGGGTGAATGAGAATAAAGGTTTAACTGTCGAGCCTCATCAACGCACTCTATGTGGATGAATTCAACTGCACTCTATGCAGGAATCTCCTAGCTCAGACAGAGAAACAATTGAAACTTATTCTATCCTCTCTCTCTCAGACTTCAGTTAAAAACCCTGAAGTCCTCATGCACAACATATTCAAAGAAAATACATAACAGAAACAAACATTCATGAGAACATAAACAACATACACAGAGAAACAACACCAGCCATGAAATTGAATCAAAGA
>CBVK0100408279.1:0-21159 GCA_900067695.1 Picea abies | reverse complement strand
GTCCATAACTTTTCAAATAGAGAAAAGATTACTTTTTCACTCCTCAAAGTCGTTCCCCGTGTCAAAGATTGGTGGGAAACTTTCTGTGAGAAAAAGGAAACAGAGGAACCCTCATTATTTAAAGTCAAGGTCACTTGGGAGTCCTTCAAGGATGCTATTAAGGAATGATACTACCCTTTCGGAAGTTATGATGACCTGTATACAAAATGGACCACACTGCGGCATGAAAGAGACCAATTAGTGCCAGAGTTCACAAATATCTTCCATACATTATGCACCAATATGAGCATCAAAGATTCTGAGCGAAATATGGTTCTCAAGTATTGAAGTGGTCTACATAGATACATCTAGGACAAAATGGAGTTTCTATACATCTCGTCCTTGGGTGTGGCCTACCAATATGTCATCAAAATCAAGTAGAAGCTTAGACAAAAGAAGCAAAAATTTGGGCCTCGGAACCCCGCACAACAAAAGCAAGGAAAGGGTGGCCCCAACCCGCAGAAAAGAACAAATATGGAAAACCTCAGGACAACCATTCCAATACACAAGAAAAGAAGGACACTAGAAAGACAAAGAAAAATATCGAGGAGTGGTACGAATTCCATAAGATCCCTTGGCATAACACAGCTATTGTCACTCAAATAATTCGTTGGTGTCTGAGGTGAAATCCTATGAATCATATGTAGGTTTAGAATCTAAGTTAAAACTAGAAAGGGGGAGACAAATCATTGACACATAACCTAGTGCTACCATTTCTACCACAAAGCTCCATCCCAGTGAACTAGATAAGCTATAGGAAGGTGAACGCATTTTTCATTCATAGATGTGGGTGAAAGGCACCCCACTTCACTTCATCATTGATAGTGGTATCCAAAATAACCTCATCTCAACAGATATTATCAAGTGGTTAGCCCTGCCAAAAATGTTGCACACAGAACCCTACAACATTGGATGGATCCTCCAAGGAAGAGATCTTTGCATCAACCAATAGTGTTTCCTGTCATATGATATCAATCCCTTCAAAGACAAGGTATTGTGTGATATTTCTCCTCTCGAAGTTTGTAATTTTCTTTTGGGCCAACTGTATTTATGGAAACATCATGTTGTATATGAGTCATAGGCCTTGTAGTGTTATTATTACTTTGGAAAGGAAATTGTACATGATACCCAAGGTAGTCCCACATAGTGAGCGAAATATCGTAACCACATCCAAGGCCTCCATGGTCAACCTCTCCACATAGAAGAAACAAGTGGATAAGGTCATGGAAGAATACTTAGATATATTCTCCTCACCTACCAGGGTACCTCTGAACTATCAGGTCAGGCATCCCATCGATATGACCCCCAATGCACCGCTACCCAATGGGCCAGTCTACCACCACTCTTTATTAGAGAATGAGGATATCAAGCGACATATCCAAGAAATTATCCAAAAGGGGCACATCCTTCCTAGATCATCACCTTGTGGGAGCCCAATCATGCTAGTGAAAAATAAAGATGGGACCTGACGACTCTGCATTGATTACCGGACCCTAAATAAAATCACATTCAGTAACTGATACTTTATTCCTTGAATCGACGACCTCCTTGATTAGCTCATGGGGGCCAAATACTTCAGTAAGATTGATTTGAAGTCTGACTACCACCAGTTCCAAGTAGAACAGACTAGTGTTGTTGGCCCTTGGGTATGGAAGCAAGCAAAGATCAAGGAAGAAAAGGGAGAATGCGAACTACGCAGAAGACACAGTGACTATTATTGGGTCAAAGTGAATAAAAGAGAAGAAAATATGGAGTGAAAACTAAGAAATAAATTCGTTGGATGAGGAGATTGAGGATGACAGATAAGCAAGGAAGAAGGATCGTGGACAACTCAGCAAGTATAAAAATCCACCGTTGGATTCTTTGGAGGACAGTGCAAGAAGAAAGGAAAGATAGGTTGGCGAAGCCCTAAAAATATGGGTCAAGTTGAACTAGGGTTTTAGACACCTAGGGTTTTGGTATCTAGGGTTTTGAACACCTAGGTTTTGGCCTAAATTTGTCGGTGAGCTATTGTAATGCATAAATAAAGGTCATGAGGGCCTAGTTTGGGTTGGTACGATATTGCTAGTTGTATTGTTGATGTGAGTGAGTATTGTATCGAGAGAGAGAAGCATTGAGAGTGAGAGCCTTATGGTATTGTAAGATCTTCAGCTGGGGGGGAAGATCAACCCTACAACTAGGTGCACAAGGAGGGGAGTGGAAGAGAGGAGAAGAGAAGAGATCTGCTAGCCAAGAGTGCAGACAAGAACTATATGCTTTACCTTAATATATTATAGCATAGTTCTGTGGACGTAGCCTTAGAGAGAGAGTGAACCACGTACATATTGTGTTGTGTGTGACTGGGATTTTATCTATGTCATTGATATATTGTGATTTCTTTACTTTTTTAGATCTGATAAGTAGACGTGCAGAATAGATCTAAGATGATAAGTGATATATGACATTGTGTTGTTCTTGTGTGAGATCCTCTTGACATTTTCTTTGGTTGTAGACATATTTGTCCTGCAACCCCCTCATAACTGCTTCGGGTGAGACTGCATCTGCTTCGTAAGTGTTTCCAAAAGGGATAGTAGTTAGGGCTTGTTGGTGCGCTCTTGGAGTTGAACCCTGGATCTGCCCCTATGCCAACAAATGGTTTCGTTGTCGGGACTGGAATCTTCTTGAAGGAATGTCAAGGTGGTTTCCATCGAAGATAGATATTCAAAAGTGGATAGAAGATCAAGAGAAGGACTTCACTGAAGCCCAGAACAAGAACCCTAATCTTATTTCAGAGGACTAGTTGGAGAAATATATCTTTACCAATATACACAAGATCTTCTTTGGAGGTATCTATGAGGAGCTATATGAGTGGCTAGCTAGATTAGCATACACCCAATTTGAGATCCGATCTAGGCATCCCATGGTTTGGACATCGGAGTTGATCAAGAAGGTTAAGAGAGTTGATAACACCATATCACGAGAAATAGATCACTGGATTGATAGTACCATTGGAGGGTACATCACAAAGTTTTTTGTTGATAGAATAGAATCGTATAGCCCAGCTGAGAGATATTTTTTCAAGGGACCTCGAGGGAAATGTTTGCATTTTCTGAAGCTGAGAATCAAGATGATATTGCATGAGAAGAACATATTGAAGATACAATAGATTGGTCGGATCAATAAAGGCTAATGTTCAAAACTTTGGACAGCGACAGTGACACGGAAGCTGGGCATACTCTCAGTGAGAGAGTGTTCCGAGAAGTTCACCTTGCAAACCTATTTAAGAAGAACTATGGGGACGAGGGTTTCTATAGTGGAGAAGAATAAGAACTGATAGACAAAGAACATTCAGAACCCACTATGGAAGAGGAAGGAAAAGTTGAAGAGCTTCACCGAGGAGAATCTGAAACCTCAGAAACTACGTAGACCATCGAAGTAAGTACTATTATCCTTCCCGTTGATTCAATATTAAGAAAAAAAAGTAATTCCAGTGACCAGACCATCTAGAGAACTGTCAATAGTAGTCCACCACATATTCATTTAGGAACCCTAGGAAGATCAATGGTAGATGAGATGAGAATCCTTATCTTTAGGGGAGATGGATCTGAAGATCCTGATCAACATTGGTTCCTATGTGAAGTTGTATTGAACAATAAGAATGGCATAGATGAAGTTGTCAAAAGAACTCATTTTAGTACAAATCTGAGACATCGTGCACTGATTTGGTTCATGAAACTTGTCCAAGGACTTGCACAACCTAAGCCATTGAATCAGATCAAGAACGCGGTGATTGCAGAATTCAAGAAACATAAGTCAGAATCCCAATGTATCACATATATGAAAGAGATCAAGAAGAAGGTGGTTGAACTTGTTTGGGAGTTCGATCAAAGATTCAAGACCTTAACAGGATGATTAACTTTTCATATCCCAGACGAACAAAACAAGGAATGGTTCATTGCTTCCATTCTACCACACATCAGATTTCCCCTGATGCAGCAAAAGATTGCTTCACAGGCTGAGGCATTGGAGATCACCATGAAGCTAGAATCATCCCTTATCGAAGAATCCAGCTCAGGTATGAGCCAGATCTTGAGTCTGCTAACTAGTTTGTCTCTGCAGGTCGAAGATATGAAGAAATACAAGGGAAAAGATAAAAGAGAAGACCTTTGGTGTGTCAGATGCAGATCAGAAGGCCATGACAAGGAACACTGTCCCCTATTCAATGAATACTTGGCTTCTGGAGCTCTGAGCCCTTTTAAGAAAGTCACCTTACCTTGGTGTGAGGTATGTAGAAATAGACATCATCCTGGTGAGTTCTACTACATGCAAAAGTATGTTCAAACACCTACAAATTTGTACTGTACATTCTTTAAGTTCATACGACATGATGATAGGGATTGTAGGTCTTATGATCTCATGCATGAAAGGTCGAGAGACATATATAAGATTCAAGGTGAAGTACAACAAGAAGGAAACACTACGTAGTATAACTCTCCTGGGAAAGGAAACTTCAATCCTTGCAAGGGATTGTCAGAACCCTTGTACCACTTGCAGCTACTACAACTCGTTTAACCATGTTATAGAAGATTGTCATGTGAAGCTAGCTAAGCTTCAAGAAATACAAGGACCTCAGTAGAACCTGCAAGTGAAACTGATCTATGCTGAACCTCGCGGAGAATACCCTAGATTCATTTTTATAACCAGAGAAGGTGTTGTTACATGAGAAGACAGACTGACCCACGAGAAGTCTACAGAAGATTCAGGAATAAGGAAATCTACAGAGAAGACCCAAACTTTTGGTGCAAATAAAGAAAGAAAAATATTTGGGGAAGAAAGATCAAAGTTTAGAGGATACCAAGGTTCTTCATCAAAGACAAGACCAGAAGTGAGAGAATATGGAATGCCTCTGGCATTTGATCAGTCTGCTTCTCCAAGAGAAGGAAAAGAGGTAAGAAAGCTCATGGAATTTTTACATACTTGTATTAAGTTGGTTCCAGATGAAATCAATGTACAAGAATTACAAAATCTAATCAGACAATATGAGCTAGGAAATATAGACCCCTTATTGAATAGGTAAGTAAACCAAATTGGTAAGAAGAGAAGGACAAATAAGGAATTACATTTGAATGCTCAAATAGGGGAGTATGAGATAAACTATGTAGTCCTTGACTTAGGGTCAAAGGTCAATGTCATGACGAAGAAAAACTGGGCACTGATGGGAAAACCGAAGTTGATCTATTCCCCTATCAAACTTAGGATGGCTAATCAACAAGCTATCAACCCATTTGGATGATTGGAACATGTCCTTATGGACATTGATGGAGTAAGAAAATTTGCAGATTTTGGGGTAATTGAAATAGTTGATGATAGCTTTCCTTACCCCACGTTGTTATGAATTGATTGGGCCTTCAATAACTCTACTGTTGTTGACTTAAAGAAAAGACATATGAATTTTGAAAGAGATGGCCTTAGGTTCATCGCACCTTTAGATCCAGATGAAGGTTAGCGGTACACAGAACCTATCAGAGAAGAAGACCACACATATGCACTAGAAAACATATATAAACTAACAACCAGACAACAGGATTACATTAATCCCACAACCGATGGAAAATTAAGATGGAGAAGTGATAGCCCATGTTCATCAGACTTAGAAGAAGCACTGGAAAACTGGCAGGATAAGATGTATGAAGTATCTAAAAGAATATGTGCTAGATTAACCAGAGAAGTTCATTGGATCAGCACAACAATGAGTAACTTACCCACCTTTGATGGTCTAAATCCTTTAGAAACCTTCTTGTCAGACTTTGAAGAAAGTGTACCAATACAAAAAAGGTTGTTGGCAATGGATGAGGCCTTGAAAGACACAACAACAATATGGTGGGGGGCACACAAAAGTAACATTACATATTGGATATAGTGTTGTACCTTGATGACAACGAGGTTCTCAGCACAAGTAGAAGGCTGTGAAGTTCACTACACAGGTCGAAGCTGCCCAAAGGACCATGTGAAAAGTTGTGAGGAAGCCTAGAGTCACATCCCTCAAGAGCATTGGGTACACAAATTCATCAACACGCTGGACACGAAACCTATCAACTGGTACCTCCAAGTAGAACTATGCCTCATCACTATAGATTGGAAAGGTATGACTCAGAATTTTGTAACTACCTTCTTATTTGAAAGTCAATATCCCTCAATAGATCAAGCATTACAGATTGCGAGACAGAAAGTATTCGAGGAGGCATCTAGCCCTCCTTTGGAAAAAGAAGAGGATGAATGGACTACGCCTCTTCAGAAATTGCAGGGCTGCTACATCATTAATGTTGATGAAGACGATGATCTGAGGAAGGTGAACATCGCAGAAACAGAGGGCCAGAGAGATGTGGAAGGACTAAGATTTGAGATGCCATTCATTGGGAAGCCAATCAAGATTAATAAATTCAATATTGGAACAGAGAAGACACCAAAGTTTGCAAACGTTGGATATTATTGGGATGTTGCTACCATTTCTAAAATTACAGAGTTAGTACATGAATATCAAGACTTGTTCCCAACCAAGTTCACTTATATGAAGGGAATTAAAGGGCATATGGGAGAGATGAGGATCCCTTTGAAGCCATATGCTAGACCAGTGAAACCAAGACCTTACAGACTAAACCCTAAATATAAGGAGAAACTGAAAATTGAGCTTGACAGAATGTTGGAAGCAGGGATTATAGAACCTGTCGAAGAATCAGAGTGGATAAACCCTATGGTGGTGCAAGACAAGAAAAAAAGAGAAATCAGGATATGCGTATATATCAGGAAGCTAAATGATGTTTTTTTGCATGAACCCTTCCCTACACCATTCACTGATGACGTGTTAGATAATGTGGGAGGCTAGGAAGTATATTCTTTTACAGATGGATTTTCAGGATACCATCAAATTTGAATTGCCAAGGAAGATCGCCATAATACCATGTTTGCAATAGAGTGGGGATCCTATCAGTATACAGTGATGCCTTTTGGATTGAAGAATTCCTCAACCATCTTTTCCAGGGTGGTGTTCGAAGCATTCAAGGAATTTCTGCATAAATTTTTAGAAGCATACTTTGATGATTGGACTGTTTTTAGCTTATTGAAAAATCATATTGAATGTCTAAGGCTAATGTTGGATAAATGAAGGCAATGTCAAATTTCTTTGAACCTTGAGAAATGTATTTTATTTTCACCATTTGGAGTGTTAGGTCATATTGAATGCAAGCAAGGATTGTTGGTAGATCCATCCAAGATTGCCATTATAGTTGATCTACCCCCTCCTACATTAATCAAACAGTTATGCACTACGTTGGGACACACATGATATTACAGAAAGTTCATTAAGGGCTATGCTCAGATTACAGTGCCCATGGAGAAGTTGTTGAAGAAGGATTGTCAGTTTAGTTGAATAGAGGAATGCTAGCAAAGCTTCGACACACTGAAACAGAAAATGGTTACTGTGCCCATTCTTGTTTTGCTAGATTGGACCAAGGAGTTTCACGTGCATGTTGATGCATAGTCCATTGCTTTAGAAGTTGTTTTAGAAAAGTTGGGAGAAGGATATAATTACCACCCGTTAGCCTTTTCTAGAAGGAAGCTACCCACTACTGAGATTAATTACGCCACCACTAAGCAAGAAGGGTTAGCCATGGTGTATGCATTGTAGAAATTTTTCCACTACTTGTTGGGAGGACACTTTAAAATGTTTACTGATCACTCCACTCTCAAATACCTAGTCAACAAGCCAGTGTTAGGGGGGGGGAATATGCATATGGATTTTTTTGTTTCAAGAATGTGATTTTGAGATCATAGTAAAGCCAGGGAGAATGAACAAAGGTCTTGATCACTTGTCGAGGTTGGAACATGGAGAAGACCCAACCAATTTGGAGGATACACTACTAGATGCACATCTAGTGGCCATTAGAAAGATTGATGACCACTTTGCAAAGATAGTCTAGTTCCTATCAATAGGAATGGAACCTAGTGAGTACACAATTCCTCAGAAGAAATAGCTAGTAGTGCACACTGCAGATTTCTCACTTATAGTTGGACATCTATACAATATGGGACCTGATGAGATATTAAGAAGATGTGTCATAGAGTCAGAACAACCACTGATCCTTGCAAAATCTCATGAAGGCATTGTAGGAGGACATTATGCAGGAAAAAAAACTGCACAGAAGGTTCTTAGAGCTGGCCTTTAGTGGCCTACCTTACACAGATATGCTAAAGACTATTCCAGAGCTTGCGATGTATGCCAAAGAGTTTGGAAACCACCCAAAAGAGATGAAATTCCATTAGCACCACATATAACCCTACATGCATTTGAGAAATGGGCCATTGACTTTGTTGGACGTATAAATCCACCAGGAAAGTGTATAGGAGCAAGGTACATGATTACAGAAACAAAATACTTGACTAGATGGGTTGAAGCAAGAGAAGTCAAGGACTATAGTGAAACTACAGTTGCACACTTCATATTTGATGACATCATAACCAAGTTTGAATGCCCAAATATCCTTATGAGTGATCAAGGAACACATTTCATCAATAAGACAATTGAATCCTTGACTGAAGAATTTGCAGTCCACCATAGAAGAGCACACCGTACCATCCACAAGAAAATGGGACAGTTGAAGCATTCAAAAATATCTTGGAGACATCACTAACCAATATTTTTTGTGTGAACATGGATGATTGGGATTTAAGAGCACCAACGGTATTATAGGCCTATAGAACCACTTGCAAGAAGCTGACAATGTAGACCCCCTTCAAGTTGGTATATGGTCTTGAAGCTATTGTCCCAATGGAATATATAGTACCAAGCCTAATAATTGTTTACTTTATAGGTATGGATGACCCTGGCGTTGTTCAAGAGAGGCTTTCACAGTTGGTTGAATTGGAAGAAGACAAATTCATTACAGGATTCCATCAACAGGTTCAGAAGGAAAGAGAGAAGGCCTATCATGATAGGCACATCAAGAAGAAGGCATTCAAACAAGGTGATCTAGTACTGGTATACGACAACAAGTTTATAAAACATCCTGGGAAGTTTTGAATGCATTGGCTAGGGCCATATGAGATCACTCACGTTACAGAGGGAGGAGTTGTGCAATTGAAGACTTTGAATGGGGAGTGGAAGGAAGGCTTGGTGAATGGGAGTAATCCAAAGTTGTATTATGACAACTAGCTTCCTCATAGCTCTTAGTGAAAGAAAGAATAAAAGGGTCTAGGTACCAGGTGTAGTTGAAACTGCGTACCAGACACAGAAAAAACAGTCTCCACAAGGGAAAAAGAGGAGGCATCGAGCAAAAAATAGAGGCTGCACTGCGCAGTCAGGAATCAAAGTAAAATAAGAAGCTCATATATGAAGTTCCTTGGGATGAGTCATAGGTGAGTGTTGGGGGCATGTTGGCCCTTGGGTATGGAAGCAAGTGAAGATCAAGGAAGAAAAGGGAGAATGTGAACTGCGTAGAAGACACAGTGACTATTATTGGGTCAAAGTGAACAAAAGAGAAGAAAAGATGGAGCGAAGCCGGAGAAAGAAAGTCGTTGGACGAGAAGATCAGGGATGATAGATAAGAAAGAAAGAAGGATCTTGGAAAAATCAATGAGTAGAAAAATCCACCATTTGATGCTTTGGATGACCATGCGAGAAGAAAGGAAAGACAAGCTGACAAATCCCTGAAAAATATGGGTCAAGTTAACCTAGGGTTTTAGACACCTACGGTTTTGGTATCTAGGGTTTTGGACACCTAGGTTTTGACCTAAGGTTGTCGGTGAGCTATTGTAATGTATAAATAAAGGTCATGAGGGCCTAGTCTGGGTTGTAATTTTGGGTCGGTACAATATTGCTAGTTGTATTATTGATGTGAGTGAGTATTGTATCAAGAGAGAGAAGCGTTGAGAGTGAGAGCCTTCTGGTATTGTAATATCTTCATCTGGGTGTGAAGATCAACCTTGTAGCTGGATGCACAGGGAGGGGAGTGGAAGAGAGGAGAAGAGAAGAGATCTACTAGCCAAGAGTGCAGACAAGAACTGTATGCTTTACCTTAATATATTATAGCACAGTTTTGTGGACATAGCCCTAGAGAGAGGGTGAACCACGTACATCTTGTGTTGTGTGTGATTGGTATTTTATCTTTGTCATTCATATACTGTGATTGCATTACTAATTTAGATCTGATAAATAGATGTGCAGAATAGATCTAAGATGATAAGTGATATATGAATGTTGTTTTGTTCTTGTGTGAGATCATCTTGACATTTCCTTTGGTTGCAGACATCTCTATCCTGCAACCCCCTCATAATTGCTTCGGGTGAGATTGCATCTGCTGCGCAGGTGTTTTCGAAAGGGCCAGTAGTTAGGCCTTGTTGTGTTCCCTTGGAGCTAAACCCTGGGTCTGCCCCTGTGCCAATAGATGTATGGAAGACTGCCTTTAAGTCAAAATAAGGTCTTTTTGAATGGTTGGTCATGCCCTTTGGTTTGAAAAATGATCCAAAACATTTCATGAGGATGATGGACGATATCCTGCAACCTTTCACCAATAATTTTGTAGTGGTGTATCTGGATGAAATCCCCATCTACAACATGACTTGGGCGGAACACTTGAAGCATATTCAGCAGGTTCTGCACACCCTGCGACAACACAAGCTATATTCCAACTTGGAAAAATGCCCCTTCAGCATGAATAGGGTCCATTACCTAGGATACATCATTGATCAACATGGTGTACATGTGGATCCAGCCAAGATCTAGGTCATCCATGATTGGCTAGCCCCAACCATAATCACTGAGCTTTAGAGCTTCTTGGTCCTTGCCAATTTCTATCGTAGGTTCATGTTGGGATTATCCCATATTGCATGGGCCCTCATCCAAGTAACCAGAGGTGGTGGAAAGGAAAATTTTATGTGGGGCCTATCCCAACAACAAGAAATCGATGATTTGAAGCAATGCTTTTACTCAACCCCAGTAATTTAATTACCGGACCTACAACAACCCTTTGATATCGATACAGATGCTTCAGACTATGCTCTAGGAATCGTTCTCACTCAGCACGACCACCCTATGGCCTATTATAGTGAGACACTATTATATTATGTCTGTAAGTACCCTACTTACAACAAAGAAATGTACTCCATTGTGCAAGCTTTCTTCCAGTGGAGACATTACATTCTTGGGAAGGAGATAGTCATCCACACTGATCATAAGAAATTGCATTTCATGCAGACACAAGGTAAATTGAAGAATGACTGCCATCAGAAGTGGTCCACATACTTCCAGTATTTCCACCTAAACATCAAGTATAAAACAATAAGTACCAACCAAGTCACTGATTTCCTCAACTGACCTCCATTCATGCAACTCACGAAGGTACTAGAATATTGCGACCAAAAGACCTATAGATGGTCCCATCTCTATGAGACAAACCCTGAATTCACCACTACCTACCAAATGTTGGGCGTAAACTCAGTTGTCACTAATTTCCATATTCAGGACAGGTTGTTGTGTCATCTGGGTCGTCTCTATGTTCCATCAAGCAAGTGAGCGAAGATGATTTTGTAATCCCACTATAGTCAGGTGGAAAGCCACTTTGGCATCGAAAATACAATGGAAGTACTACAGAAACATTTATACTAGATGAAACTTTGACAGGATGTGGGAAAGTATATCAGGTTCTACATTTTCTGTGCTATTTCTAAAATGACCACTAAGAAAAAGGGCTTGTACACCCCTCTTCCTACTCCTGAGAGGTCATGGGAATCCATCTCAATGGACTACATGTTAGGCCTTCCATCCACCAAGAGGGGAAATGACTTTGTTTTTATGGTTTTCGATCACTTTTCCAAGATGGTGATTCTAGTTTTCTGCAAGAAGAGCGTCACAACATAGGCCACTGCCAAGCTTGTCTTTGAAAAAGTATGGGTACATTTTGAAATCTCGCAAACCATTGTCTCATATTGGGATAGTCAGTTCTCAAGACATTCTAGTCGAGCCTCTGGTCATTTTTGGACACCAAACTCACAAAATCAATTTCTTTCCACCCCCAAACATATGGCCAAACTGAGTTCATCAATCGGATAATCATGCATATCCTACGCATGTAAAATTACAAGCACCCCGACACATGGGATGAGAATATTCCTTATGTTAAACATATCTACAACCGAGCCCTACATAGCTCAACCGGCCACAACCCCTTTCAGGTGGGGTTGGGATTCCAACCAATGGGTCCCATGGATGTTGCACTACCCCTAGCGACCACCTCAATCGACTCATCCTATGATCCAACTGAATATAAAAAGGCCACTCAATTCATTGAGTGGATCCAACACATCTTCCAATAGGTTCATGATATTTTACATAAGTCCAATTCCAAGTACAAGTAGCTCCATGATCAACAACGGATGCCACATAAGTTTCAAGTGGGAGACAAAGTTTGGTTGCACTTGTAGAAATAACTCCTTACAAGTCCCCATCAGAAGCTTCATCCACTCCATTATGGAACTTACACCATCACCAAGGTTGTGGGTGAAAATTATTTTTAGCTCAACATTCCCCCTTTCCTTGGCCTACACCTAGTGTTCAATGTGGCTCTCCTTCGACCATATTTCCCACCATTATTGGACACCTCAGAGATAGCATAACAATTGAAACCAATAGATCTCAACCTTGAAGGCATGTAATAGGAATATAGTGATCATATTGTGGAAACAAAGGTCAAGGGCACTCAACAACAAAGGATCCAACTTTATCGAGTTGTCAAAGCAGGGCAACTCCTACACCAAGGCAAGTGGCTCACCCGAGGCCAAAATCAACATAAATTTCCTCATTTGATGGGAGAGCTCAATGCAATGGAGAAAATTTCTTCCTAAGGGGGAAGGACTGATCCCAATGGATTTCGATGGCCTCCCACCTATTCCAACTGGTTCATTTTGGTAGTTTTCTAGTTTGGCAATTTTTTCCTAGTTTTTAGATCCCCAACTTCCGAGGTTCTTTTGAGGCCCTATACAACAATTTTAGGGCTCACCACAATTAGACTATAGACAGAGATAGATTTTGATGGCAACATGTGTAGTCCTCAAATAGACCTTTTTAATGGGATATTGTGCAGCTAAAACAGATATTGTATCCAAAATTTACGACCCCGGGAAGTTGATGTACTAACTTACCCCAATGGGGCCCACATGACTTTTGATGCTTCATCTCCTAGGGTTAGGTTTTTTATGTATAGAGTTTTCGCATTCATGTTTATGGTAAAAATTTCTTCAGAGCCCCATTCTACTCATCTTATTGTGAATGAGCATAGCTGACACATCTCTTCTCAAAGATAAGCCACCACCATTCCAACAAGCTTGCTTTCCGTGCATTTTACAGTTTCAACATATTTCCTTATTGAATAGAAGCCATTTTAACTGTACCTCTATGATTATTGGTTAAGCATAATAATAATCTATTTTCATTTCATTCTTCTCATAAAATATAGATCAGGAGGAACCCCTTGTCAATGGACAAATCCTAAAAAAATACTTCTCCTAATCACCAATGGTGATGTAGCTTTGTACATAGTAGTTTTTCTCTA
Source organism: Picea abies (assembly GCA_900067695.1). Taxonomy (NCBI): domain Eukaryota; kingdom Viridiplantae; phylum Streptophyta; class Pinopsida; order Pinales; family Pinaceae; genus Picea; species Picea abies. The sequence goes on along the minus strand of CBVK0100408279.1, from coordinate 7,540 downwards.
TTTATTTCTTTTTCATTTTCTATTAATGTTTCACTTCAATAGTCTCGTTGTTTCTTGAATTTTTTTTTTTTTTCTTTCACCCTTTATTTTAGAATAATTCATTGTCTGTTACTCTAGACCAGCCTTTCTTTCGCAACAGGGACCCAAGACTATTGGACCTATATAAGTGTCTTGTCCGGTGAGTTCCTTTTCATATTGAGGGTGTCGAGTTAATCTGAGATCAACGTTTATCTTCACGAACAACGATAGAAAATAAAATAGGAACTTGTTCATCTATACCAAAGAAAATCTTCTAACCTTCAAATTCTATACCTTTTGATGGTTTCCATCAGTTATCCTCCCTTATGTGACCACCCTCATGGTTTGTCGATTTTCCATTCAAGTTTATTGAAATGTCTTGAATTCAATTTCTTCAACATAACTCCAGTTTCTCTTCCCATTAATCCCTTATTCTAAAATTCATCTGTGATTCTTGCTTATAAACCCATGAGAATAAATTGTCGACTGAGACTAGAAAATCAAAGTAACTCTCATATCACCCTACTTCCTACTTATCTTCACTTATGTTGCAACAACAATATAGAAATTTTATATCTAAAAGTTGGATACAAAAATCATAATCATAAGGAATTTGAAAATATTACTAAAAGCGTAGGAAGTACAAGTAAACCCGTCGAGGATATGGATGCTCGTTGGTAGTGGGGCCATGCTTGTATGATACCAAGGCATCTTTGTCAGGCCTATAAACCCTCTCTAGAAGCAAAGCAATGTGAGATCGGAGTTGTCAAAGCAGGGCAACTCCTACACCAAGGCAAGTGGCTCACCCGAGGCCAAAATCAACATAAATTTCCTCATTTGATGGGAGAGCTCAATGCAATGGAGAAAATTTCTTCCTAAGGGGGAAGGACTGATCCCAATGGATTTCGATGGCCTCCCACCTATTCCAACTGGTTCATTTTGGTAGTTTTCTAGTTTGGCAATTTTTTCCTAGTTTTTAGATCCCCAACTTCCGAGGTTCTTTTGAGGCCCTATACAACAATTTTAGGGCTCACCACAATTAGACTATAGACAGAGATAGATTTTGATGGCAACATGTGTAGTCCTCAAATAGACCTTTTTAATGGGATATTGTGCAGCTAAAACAGATATTGTATCCAAAATTTACGACCCCGGGAAGTTGATGTACTAACTTACCCCAATGGGGCCCACATGACTTTTGATGCTTCATCTCCTAGGGTTAGGTTTTTTATGTATAGAGTTTTCGCATTCATGTTTATGGTAAAAATTTCTTCAGAGCCCCATTCTACTCATCTTATTGTGAATGAGCATAGCTGACACATCTCTTCTCAAAGATAAGCCACCACCATTCCAACAAGCTTGCTTTCCGTGCATTTTACAGTTTCAACATATTTCCTTATTGAATAGAAGCCATTTTAACTGTACCTCTATGATTATTGGTTAAGCATAATAATAATCTATTTTCATTTCATTCTTCTCATAAAATATAGATCAGGAGGAACCCCTTGTCAATGGACAAATCCTAAAAAAATACTTCTCCTAATCACCAATGGTGATGTAGCTTTGTACATAGTAGTTTTTCTCTATTTATTTCTTTTTCATTTTCTATTAATGTTTCACTTCAATAGTCTCGTTGTTTCTTGAATTTTTTTTTTTTTTCTTTCACCCTTTATTTTAGAATAATTCATTGTCTGTTACTCTAGACCAGCCTTTCTTTCGCAACAGGGACCCAAGACTATTGGACCTATATAAGTGTCTTGTCCGGTGAGTTCCTTTTCATATTGAGGGTGTCGAGTTAATCTGAGATCAACGTTTATCTTCACGAACAACGATAGAAAATAAAATAGGAACTTGTTCATCTATACCAAAGAAAATCTTCTAACCTTCAAATTCTATACCTTTTGATGGTTTCCATCAGTTATCCTCCCTTATGTGACCACCCTCATGGTTTGTCGATTTTCCATTCAAGTTTATTGAAATGTCTTGAATTCAATTTCTTCAACATAACTCCAGTTTCTCTTCCCATTAATCCCTTATTCTAAAATTCATCTGTGATTCTTGCTTATAAACCCATGAGAATAAATTGTCGACTGAGACTAGAAAATCAAAGTAACTCTCATATCACCCTACTTCCTACTTATCTTCACTTATGTTGCAACAACAATATAGAAATTTTATATCTAAAAGTTGGATACAAAAATCATAATCATAAGGAATTTGAAAATATTACTAAAAGCGTAGGAAGTACAAGTAAACCCGTCGAGGATATGGATGCTCGTTGGTAGTGGGGCCATGCTTGTATGATACCAAGGCATCTTTGTCAGGCCTATAAACCCTCTCTAGAAGCAAAGCAATGTCAGGAAAGAGAGGTGATGAAAACACTTCAGTCTATAACAGTTGATGAACATTCCTTTGTGGTGTCTCTCTCATTGTTTCACTGTAAATGTATGAAATTACCCATTAACTCTCACTCGAATTATGTGGAAGATCATTGGTAACATGAGCTCTCTATATCTTTCCCTCAGGCCACTGGATGTGGGGGCCCTAGGATGAATACTGAATGGAATATTATAATGTAAATTTTTCTTTAAATATGGTTGAAATCCTTCTCTTTTTGGAACTCATAGATAACTACTTCTTCCCAGTAAATCGCCATTTGTTGTGTCTCACTTCCCACAACTACCCACATTTTAATTTTTATGGGTCCCTTATTTTTGTTTTCCTTTTGCACCTAATTTATACCCTACAAGGCATACATTCCTTCTTCACTACAACGTTACAATAATAATTCATATTTTGTTCAGGATCATGCCCGTCGGAGTTCCTTACTCCATGTGTCAACCAAAACCTCGATCGTCGCACCCTAATAACTCTGGTGCATCCATTACACTCCCTTCGTGTCACCCCATGGATTATTAGACTCAAGTCCAATCCTTCTCGTATTTCCGAGTCAGTATGACATGTCAAACTATCACCTACCCAAATGGCATCCTCAGATTGGACCCTCGACTTCCCAATTTATCATTCTTCAATAAAGTGCCTTTATTCCTTTCAGGACTCAACACCTTTTCTTAGGTATCAAAGGAATATTCCTTCGATACCACTCTCGTCGGAGTCCATTTCTTGCCCCATCCTCTTGAAATTTGAAGCTTAGAATTTGATAGCATCTCAAAATTTCCCACATTCATGTCCCTCACTTTCCCCCAGGATTAAAAAATATTCTTTCAATACCATTTATGTTGGAGGTCAAACATCTCCCCATCCTTTAAATATCGAATGGTTGTGTTCCAAATTCTTATAAGAAGTACATTTGGCATGCCTTTCTAGAAAAACGAATATGATGTGCTACCCTCCCTTTGAGCTTTAGTTTGAACCTCACCTTGACTACCTCCAACACCAAGACCCCGACGAGTCCCACCTCCTCCTATAATGATGCTTATTGGTTGTCGAGTCAGGTCAGCACACTTTTCAAAATATAAGATAGTATTCTTTCAATACCCTTCTCTTCGAAGTTCAAATCACTCTGCAATCCCTCCCTCTATGAATGCATGACTCTGATAACGATCTTATTTTAAATTCAACCTAGCATGACCTTCTATACACGAATCTAGGAATCCATCATCCTTAATGATCATTAATGACAGATATAATGGGAATTAACAATAGAAGTTAAGATCGGATTTAGTAAGATTCGCATACACACTCGATTTATGGAACCATTTTTTTATTTTGATATGTATTATGAGCTATAAAATCTCTCGTATTCAGACACATCTTACGCCATAAGTTTGTGAATCATCTTCTTTTGTCTTGATTCCTATTTTTACTGAGTGCTACTACATTGCTGTTGTAATCGCTTGATTACGGATAACCCATTTATGTCATTTAGTCATCCTTTTGTTGTTACAGTTAACATGTTTTGTTTAATTAAGCTGATACACGTTTTAACATGTTATTACAAGAAAATTTGATAATCCATCATAGAAATCTAGAACCCCAAAAGGTCGAAGGACTCGGTGTACTTCCAGAGTGATACAGGTCCTGAACCATCATCTTGGTCAGTTGAAGATTTTTTGACTGACACTAATTGTCACACTAGCAAAGACCATTTCCCTGGTTATGAAGAAATCTACAGGATCTTCAATTCTACATATTTCCCCACAGATGATGAGGATTTGCAAGTGTACTAGAACATCCTAAGAAGCGATATCCATCTAGGAGCCACCCGACCAAAAAAATTTCCATACAACAAGGAAACATAATGGTTCCTCAAACAATTTGATGCCACTTCAGTGAACATCATGAGAAAACAAGGGAAGCGGGTAGCGTCCCTTAGACCTAAAGACATTGGCTCTAGATATCATCTTCCCAACCCCACATTCTCTCTAAATGAACCATTCTTAAAAGGTTTTTCCCAAGTAATAAAATGACTAGAAAATAAGATGAATCACTAGTGGGTAGATGAAAAAGAATCCCTCAAACAATGCTAGAAATTAGTTCCTACCTACTGGCTAAAAACTCCATACAAGTTGTTGGTAGCCATGCTTTGTTTCCAATATGGGGAAGAAAAGAGAATGCATTTTCAAGCTGACTGGATGCCTTTGGCACACACCATCGTTAGAACGGGACAAATATTCAATTTGGCAGATATCCTAATTTTCAACATATGTTTGCACACAAACAATCTCCCAGGTATGAAGAAACCTTGTTTTTATATGTCATCCTACATGATCGATATCATTTGTTCCTTTGTACTGTTTATTGACCTAGGGTAGAAATGGGACCGAAATCAACCTCCCATCCATGTATATTTCTCTCAATTATGGAGCATCAATTACAGAGAACACTTTTATGATATATGCAATTTATTTCTTTCCCCTATGCACTATGTCCTATTTTGTTTCCCTAGAGAAAAAATCTACTTCGATGCTAGGAATGGGATGAAAGGGTTAGCCAGTTGGTTTATCTATAAGTATTACTCATATATCAGGGTGTATGGGACCACCAGATCCCGACACCTTTTTCCATATTTCATCCCAGAACGTTTTTTGATGAGGGGAACTTTGTATCAAACCATGGGGTTAGGGTGACTGCACTTTTGCAGAATACAAGAAAAAACAATTGGACAGTTTTCCCTACCCACATTTGAATCTATATTATTTCCAATGCTCAACATGCAAGGAAAGAAGTAGACGCCCCACAAGAGCTAACCCTGTGCCTGGGAGAGCCTAAAGGCCATGATCCTCACAAGTTGTAAATCATCCATGTTAGGTCTATCAGCCTCTCCCACCCCAATATCCATGTTGTTGATTTCTAGGAAGATAAGTTTAAGGGAAAAATCTCTTATCACGAAATCCTACACCAGTTGCCCCATGACACTACCAAGCGAGAGCTTGAACTTGAACAAGAAGAGTTCAAGAAGGAAAATTTAAACCAATTCCATAGGTTGCTTCAGTGAGAACAAGATACCAACATCACCAAAGAGCAGGAGAAAACCAAGAAAGAAGAACAACTTGAACAGAAAAGGCTCCAAGCTAAGAAAGATTATCAGAAAAGACAAGTTGAGGAGAAGAATAGAAAGGAACATTAGTGCATTGAACACCGGGTTGCACTCCAAAAGAAAAAAGAAGAAGAAGCCAAAATGTTCACTGAAGAAGAAGAAGCCAAGAGGTTACTAGATGAAGCACAAGACAAAACAATCAATTGAAGAGACAAAGGAAAAACGATTAGCCGATGAGGTTGAAGCTAAGAAGAAAGAACACGAGCTATTGAAGTAGAATTTAATATAGATACCTAGCATTCCATCGACGCCCAACTTGGGCATTGTAAACATACCTCCTCCGGAATACACCCCCATAAGCACCATTCTAGGAGATTCCTCTCTCTCTGCCCAAGCCTTGAATTTTGAGGGATCTATAGTAGCCATTGGACACTACTAATTTTATAATAGGACAAGGAGTATCGAGAAAACGTCATCCAATAGGAAGAGAGGAGAAGACACCAAGTCAAAATCATCTGTAGGGAGGGTATTATAGTGGAAAGTGGGGCCTGACCCAGAAGAGAACGGGGTACAAGAAGCTTCAACACTCAACTCTTTTGTAGGTTTAAACACCTCATCTTTCCTTGAGGTAACCAACACCCTCAACACTGCCAAGAAAAAAGTAGTCGAATTGGAGACAGAGTTAAAAAATGTAAAGGACAAATTCATCATAAATGTCCAGGAAGTTGTAAAATTATCTCATAGTCTCAATTCAAATAAGATGAACAAAGCTCTACAAGTACAAATATACCATATGAATATAGAATTTGAGAAGTAAACGAAAATCCAATGGGACACCCACATAAACGAGTTAGAGATGGAAAAGAAAAAACTCAATACAACCCTAGAAGAGACCAGAGCCTCGACATGCACTTTGGAATCCATGAAGGAAGAGGCGTTGGCATTAAGTGAAAAAATAGCAACAAAAAATAATGATATCCTCGATATGCTAATTAGCATATAGGCTGAGCGACATGAACAACTCAAGCTACAAATCACATTGATAGAGAATCAAGAGAGGTATCAGGAAGTGAGCAAAGCCTTAGAGGAGATGAACAGTTGGCAAGGCATGCACCAACCTCCACCTAATTCATTATCGGTATATTCGAAGAGGGAAAGACTCAGATACCAAATGCTCTTTGACACTAGCATACCTCTCTTCATGAGTTCTCTCTCCACCCAAGGAGCAACAGTCGACACTTGCGCTAAACTATAGAAGTATGAAAATGATATCATGGAAGAGGTAGGTGTACAACCAATGCATTCTATTAATGAAACAACACTTGTTAGCACCAAAATGGTTAAGGTGGAGGACCAAAAGAAATCCAACCAGAAAAACATCCAGAATATATGATACTTTGAAGAAAAAACAATTAAAGAACACATGTTGAAACTCAACCGACTCACCCACAAAATCCAATCCTTTGTAAATGCCACATCGTATCAATTATATCAAGAAGTGTTTACTAAAGTCTGCAATGGAGAGTTGGTCTTGGATATATTGCAATCAAGAAAACTCGAGAGCATATTAAGTGATCATTCGATTTGGAAAGAATACCAATATCAACTATAGAAACAGGGTAGTTCATGATTACAAATTTCCCAGTTCCTTCCAGCTATTATTTTATTTGGTTATTGTAATCTTAATTCTAAATATGGAATATGAAGAGTCCCTTATATTTTATGAAATGGCCCTAAATTCATGATTGCAAAGAAGAACAATTGTAAACAATCGCCCCTTACTATAAATAGAGGGCATTATCCATTTGAAAGGGATTTTGGTTTCAAAATGTAGCAAGACAATATTTCGACTCCAAGTTAATTTGAATCTAAGAGACATTTTAGTTGGAGATTACGGTATTGATGTGTATGAATGTGACTATTTTATTTATGCATTTCTCTGACTGTTGTTTGCGAATATTGGTTGATGAAATACTTCTGAATTAATGTTTTCAATTTACAGTTACTGTGATTTTTAGAATG
>CBVK0100408277.1:0-21640 GCA_900067695.1 Picea abies | reverse complement strand
AGAGAGCCCAGGAAAGTTGAAGGGAGTGAGCAGGTGCCAAGACCGCCACCTATGGAGTGTTGGGGTTGTAAATGGAATCATAGGTACAAAGACTACCCCACAGAAAAGATAAAGTGAGAACTGTCCATACTGTTTAGCAAGCTGAAACAGTGGAGGATATGAGCAACAGAATGCCAAGGATCTACGCACCCATGGACAACAAGAAAGCAGAATTTCAATCGCACATGATTGAAGTGGAAGGTACAATCAACAACCGACCACTTGTTATTTTAATTGATTCAGAGGCTAGCCATAGTTATGTAGATCCTAGAGTGGTGGAAAGTTTGCATCTAACGAGAAGTAAACATGAGAAGTCTTGGTTAGTGTAGTTGGCCACAGGGACCAAGAGGAAGGTCATTGAATTGGTTAAGTCATGTTCAATGGACATGAAAGGAATGAGCACTAAGGCTGAATTGAACATTCTGCTTTTAGGCTCATACGATTGCTTAGTTGGGATGGACTAGCTGGACCAGAACCATGCCCTTCTGGATTGCCGTAACAAGAGGTTCACATGCCTGAATGAAGAGAGAAATCAAGTAACTGTCCAAGGAATTCCCAAAGCCATGGCTGTGAGGGAAATCTCAGCCATGCAGCTGAAGAAATGTTACCGGAAAGGCTGTCAATTATTTGTAGCTCAGGTGGAAGAAGAATCCTGATATGTAGTATCGAATATGGAATACCACGAAGTACTCAAAGAATTCAAGGACATATTTCAGGGGGTACCTGGACTACCTCCGAAAAGAGACATTGATTTTTCTATAAATTTGATGCCTGGAGCAGCTCCAGTTTCGAAGGCTCCTTATAGAATGAGTACGCCAGAGCTGAAAGAGTTACAATTGCAGCTCGAAGAGCTACTGAAGAAAGGTTACATTCACCCCAGTGTGTCACCGTGGGGAGCTCTGGTCCTATTCGTGAAGAAGAAAGATGGGACGTTGAGGCTGTGCATTGATTTTCGACAGTTGAATAAGGTCACTATCAAGAACAAGTATCCTCTGCCAAGGATTGGTGATCTTTTTGATCAGTTGAAGGACGCAAAAATATTTTCAAAAATAGATCTTAGATCTGGATATCACCAAGTGAGAATAAAGGATGAGGACATTAGCAAGACCGCCTTTAGAACAAGGTACGGTCATTATGAATTCACAGTGGTTCCGTTTGGACTAACAAATGCACCTGCTGTTTTCATGTGCTTAATGAATGGAGTGTTCATAAATTATTTGGACAAGTTTGTCATAGTCTTCTTGGATGATATCTTGGTGTATTGCAAGACAAAGGAAGAACACGAGCAACACCTGAGAATGGTGCTGCAGGTGTTGAGAGAACACCAGCTGCACGCAAAACTGAGCAAGTGCTCTTTTTACCAAAGGTAGATCCATTACTTGGGACACATTATATCTGAAGAAGGGATCATTGTGGATCCTGAAAAGGTACAGGCCATTTGAGAATGGCCAGTGCCAAGGAATGTGGCAGAAGTTAGATATTTTATGGGTCTGGTGGGCTATGATAGGAGGTTCATAGTCAGATTCTCAAAGATAGCTCATTCTATCACTTCCTTGCAAAGGAAGGAGAAGAAGTTCCAGTGGACTGAAGAATGTGAGAGTAGCTTCCAGTGATTAAAGAAGCTGCTAACTAGTGCTCCAATCCTAAAGATTGCAGATCCAAACAAGGATTACGTAGTTTGCACAGATGCATGTAAGGAGGGGCTGGGAGGAGTTCTCAGCCAAGAGGGATTTGTAGTTTGTTATGAATCCTGAAAGTTGAAGGAACATGAGAAGAATTATGCCACTCATGATTTATAGATGGTAGCAATCGTCCACGCCTTGAGGAAATGGAGACATTACCTCATGGGCAAGAGATTCGAGTTGAGAACAAACCATAACGGTCTGAAGTATTTATTTGATTAGCCGACCTTAAAGGCCAGGCAAATTAGATGGTTGGAGTTTCTGTGTGAATATGAATTTGATATCAAGCATATCAAAGGGAAAGAAAATAAGGTGGCTAATGCACTTAGCAGAAAAGTGCACAAATTACATGCTACAACCATTAGCATGTACAAAACTGAGATTAAAGACAAAATTTTGGAAGCTGCCAATGCCGATTTGCAGTACAGAGGTATAGTAGCAAAGCTACAACAGCGTGAGAGACCACAAACCAAGGAAAGTTACACCTTGGGAACTGATGGCTTACTTCTGTATAAAAACAGAGTATATGTACCCAATGTCCGAAAATTGAAGTTGGCAATTCTAAAGGAGATGCATAACGTGACTTATACTGGACATCTTGGATATCAAAAGACTGTGGCAACAGTCAAAAGCCATTACTTTTGGCCGAGTTTGAAGAAAGAAATCGCTAAATGCATTGCCAGATGTATGGAGTGCCAAAAGGTTAAGGCTGAGCATAGGCACCCAATAGGGTTGTTGCAGCCTTTACCTATTCCTGAGTGGAAATGGGATGTGGTAACAATGGATTTTATCACCGGACTACCTAGGACAATCAAGCAGCATGATTCAATCATGGTGGTGGTGGACACGCTTACTAAAGATGCCCATTTTATTCCACTGAAAACCACCCACAGAGCAATAGATGTTGTTGATATCTTCTTAAAAGAAGTTGCACGCTTGCATGGAATTCCTAAGACAATTGTGTCTGATAGAGACTCGAAATTCACTTCGAATTTCTGGAAAGGACTGTTCAAAGGATTCAGAACGAATCTGAACTTTAGTACAACATATCATCCCGAGTCTGATGGACAAACAGAGAGAGTAAACAGAGTAATAGAAGACATGCTAAAAATGTATGTGATGGATAAACCATCAAGGTGGGAAGACTACCTGCATTTGGTAGAATTTTCCTACAATAATGGGCATCATGCATCATTGAAGATGAGCCCATTCGAAGTTCTTTATGGAAGAAAGTGCAACACTCCAGTGAGCTGGGATAATCCAGTTGATAGAGCAGTAGTTGGGCCTGAGCTGCTCAAAGAGATGGAAGATCAAATGATAAGAATTAAACATAATCTAAAAAATGCCCAGGACAGGCAAAAAAGTTACGCTGATAGTAACAGAACCCATAGAGATTTCAAAGTGGGTGACTATGTTTTCCTGAAAGTGAAAACTAACAGAAGTTCCCTGAGGTTGGGAAGTTGCGCCAAATTGGCAGCAAGATTTTGTGGGCCATTTGAAATCCTGGAAAGGATTGGGCCGGTTGCATACATGCTTGCATTACCTGCATCTATGACTGTACATAATGTGTTTCATGTTTCATTGCTTAAGAAATATGTACCTAATGCTAATCATGTTATCGATTGTAATGTGATTCAGGTGGAACCAGAAGGTGTCCTACAAGTGTATCATGTGCGCATATTGGACAGGAAAATCAAACAGCTCCGGAATCGAGCTATAGAGCTTGTAAAAGTCCAGTGGACCTGGTACGGTCCTGAGGACATGACATGGGAGCATGAAGATGTTATGTGGGCAGAGTACCCACATATTTTTGAAGATTTTGAAAGGCTTGCAGAGACAGTGTAAGTTGCACTAAGGACAGTGCAAAAATAAGGGGAGGGGGATTGTAGTGTCCCCAAGGCCGAGCCCCATTGTAAACCAAGTTCTGAAAGGAATTGTCATTATATTTTATAGGCTAGTGAGCCAAGTTATTATAAGCTAGAGACTTATGTGTTTGTTAGGCCAGGGAGCCTAAGTGTTGAAGGCCAGGAGCCTGTTGTTGTACTTGTATGTATACAAAACATTTAATAAAATATAAACACCGCCAGGTGTAGACCGACCACAATGAATGAGTGAAGGGGGACTGAGCATCCACAGAGTGGGCAAGGAATTAGGGGCTGGAAGGTGGGAAAGGGGATAAGTGTTGAGCCTGGGGGCTAAGACTAGGGGGCTTAATCTTGGGAATAATATTTTAATATTATTCCAAAAGAACATGTGCATTTTATGTTTCATTTCATCCTAAGTTTTGGAAAGGGTAAGCATGCAAAGGGGATGCATGTTGATGGAACACATGTAGTTCCAAGGGTGACAAGTGTCAACCCTGGTGCATGCAAATAAAACGGCCAGGAGGAGCCGTGAGAGGGCTCTCCTCCATTCTACTTGATGGTCTGAAGGTAAACGATCGGACCTCTGCAAAAGAATACCCTGGTGCATCCCTAAAAGCCGAAAATCCTGGGTTGACTTCTGAGATAGCCGACACCACCCCTGTCTAAACAATTCAAACCTATGTTAACCCTGAATGGATTGTTTTTCATGCATCCCTAGCAACTAGAGCGTGAGTCTATTCTATGTTGGCGGATTGGGAAATAGAAGTGACCAGCCATTGTTTAACCCGTTGGGAAGCCCGTGTCTCTTTTCCTCGTGAGTTGTTGTGACCACACAGTGCTGGACTGCGTGGGATCTTGTTGGCCAGTGGTGCAACGCTCTCTCCAGGTGAGAGAGATGATTGAGGTTGGAAGAATAGGTTGTTGGCCTATGAGAGATTCTCTCCAGGTGAGAGAGTGCGTGAAGGAAGGAGAGGACTCCTGGAAGGAACCCTATAGCTACCACAGAGCTCGGAGACTTCTGGTCCGGCCTGTTCCTGTAACCCAAGGCAAGGGAGATTAGCAGCCGAAGGACTATCCAGGTGACAGAGAAGGTGTATACTCCTGGGGTGGAACAGGCATGTGGGGAATGAGGGTCTGTGGGCAGTGAGCATGGGAGGTTCCTTGGAGAGAATCCCTTCCTTGTGGTTGTTTGTTGTTTTCCCTATAACCTCAGCCTAGCCTAGATTTCCTTGCCTTGGGGTGGAGCTTAGTCCCAGCTCGGGGGTGACCCATTTCTGAGCTAATGAGAAGTGCGGTCTAAGGCTGGGAGGTTCGTGGAAGGCCTACACTTGGTTGGTGGATTCTACCACTGTTAAAAGATAAGTATCTGATTATGTTTTAATCATGTTTTGCATGACTCTACTGCTTATGATATCATGATTTCCACTGTGTATATGAATTAGTATGAAATGCTATGGACTGTTAATTATGGCAGTAACTCATATGAATACTCTATGTAGAATGTGTTTATTTGTTTAAATGCATGAGATTTATAATACTTGTATGAGTTATGCGCAAGGTGGTGTTATAAGTTTTCTTTTAAGAGCGATTAAACCTTGGTAGCAGAAAAGGTGTGCTACAGTTTGGTATCAGAGCGATTAAACAAAGTAGCAGAAAAGGTGTGCTACACTGCCCCTCCTCCCACTCCCCTCAAGATCCAAAAATTAACTTGGGATGAAATGGCAGAACGCCAACTCAAGGGCCTTTGTTATAATTGTGATGACAAATATTTTTTGGGGCACAAGTGTAAGGAACAAAAGTTGTTTATGGCCATCTCTGAGGATGTTTCTGAAGAAGATCTCGAGAGCCCCCCTATGGAAGAGTTACCTAAGCCAACTGATATTACTCCACCCTCTGACCAACCAGAAGTAGAATTGGTCATTTCATTAAATGCTCTCACTTGCTTCTTTTCTCCCCAAACCCTCAATCTCATTGGATACATTAAGAATAGAAATATCATCATCTTAATTGACAGTGGCAACACTCATAATTTTATTCGCCGTCGTATTTCCCAAGAAACCCATTGCTATATACATGAAGTCAACAACTTTCAAATCATGATTTTCAATGGTGGTTCCATGAAATGTGGTTGGCGTTGTGAAAATGTGCGTCTCCAAATTGGGCAATACCACCTGAAATCTCATATGTTTTCTATTGACATGAGTGGTTGTGATATTGTGCTCAGTGTAGAATGGTTATGCACTCTTGGTCCCATCCTCATGTATTTTAAGGAATTAACCATGCAATTCCAACAGGCAGGGCAACAATATAAATTCCAAGGAATCATAGCAGGATCCACTGAGATCATCAGTTCCCATCGAATGGAAAATCTCCTCAAAAAAGGTAATTCCGTCATTATTTCCCAACTCCATTCTATTCAAGCAATTGAGACACTTGTGGTGCATCCTGACCTCTAATGTATCATCTCCAAACACCAAGCTATTTTTTCCACTCCCCAGGGACTTCCTCCTTCTCGTGGTGTTCATGATACCCTCTCATCCCCAAAAATCTTCCTCCCAATGTTCACCCTTATCGTCATCCTTTTTCCCAAAAGAATGAAATTGAGAAAATGTTCAAGAATTGCTAGACGCAGGTGTTATCCTCCCTAGTACCAGCCCCTATTCTTCCCCTGTGGTCATGGTGCCCAAAAAACAAGGTACTTGATGTATGTGTCTATACTTTCGCGCCCTCAATAAACTCACCATCAAAGACAAATTTCCCATTCCTGTTATTGATGATCTCTTGGATGAATTAAGTGGTGCTCAGTATTTTACTAAACTTGATCTTTGTTTTGGCTACCACCATATACATATGAAAGAGGAAGACATTCCTAAGACTGCTTTTCACACTCATGAGGGTCACTATGAATTCTTGGTTATGCCCTTTGGCCTGTGTAATGCTCCCTCCACTTTCCAAAGTCTCATGAACCATATTTTCCGTCCTTTTCTCCGTCATTTTTTCCTAGTTTTATTTGATGATATTCTCATCTATAATAAAACTTGGGAAGACCATCTTACCCATGTGGATCAAGTTCTCAGTCTACTCTCTCAGCACCAACGTTTTCTCAAGAAATCTAAATGTGCCTTTGGAGCTTCAGAAGTGGAGTACTTGGGTCATATTGTTGGCAAGGATGGTGTAAGGGTGGATCCTAAGAAAATTAAAGCTATGTAGGATTGACCATGCCCAAAAAATCTCAAGAACTTGCATGGTTTTCTAGGTTTAACAGGATATTATTGCAATTTTGTTAATAATTATGGCAAAATTGCAACACTTCTTACTACTCTTCTAAAAACGAATGCTTTCACTTGGAATCCAACAACTGATCAATCATTTCAAGAATTGAAAGAAGCCATGTGCACAACTCCTGTCTTGTCCCTTCCCGACTTCACAAAGACTTTTTTTCTCAAATGTGATGCCTCCAGGAAAGGCATTTGCGCAATACTCATGCAAGAGGGTAGACCCTTGGAATTCACTAGAAAAATACTCTCGGAGCGACATCTTGGCCAATCAATCTATTAAAAGGAAATGTTATCTATTCTAAATGTTATGGATCTCTGGAATCCTTATCTCTTAGGGAAACGATTCCAAATTAAAACTGACCATCGAAGCCTCAAGTATTTCCTAGAATAGAGAATTTCATCCCAAGAGCAACAAAAATGGGACACCAAGCTATTTGGATATAATTATGAGATCATTTATAAGAAGGGAAAATAAAATGTAGTGGTTGATGCTCTGTCCAGAAAGTACAAAGAAGAAGGATCCATTTTTTCCCTCTCCTTCATTGTACTATATTGGCTCCAAGTTGTTCACTAGGAATGGCTGCAAGACCCCAAAACTTCTTGACTGATCCAACAATTGCAAGACAATTCTCCATTTTCTCCAGCGTAATCTTGGTACAATGAAGAGATTAACTACAAAGGTCATCTATATTTAATCCATCGGCCGCAACTTAAATCCACATTGCTTTCTGAGCTTCATGCTTCACCCACATCAGGGCATTTTGGGTTTACCAAAACCTATGAACATGTTAAACGTTATTTTTTCTCGGATGGTATGAAATAAGACATCCACACCTTTGTGGGTGAATGTGATGTCTGACACTGTCAACAAAACAAGGGGGAAACTGTCAACGCTCTGAGCACACTACAACAACTCTCAATTCCACCAGCTATTTGGAGGGACATTTCTATGGATTTCATTGTGGGATTACCCAAATCTGGAAATAAGTTAGTCATCATGGTGGTAGTTGATCGCCTTTCCAAATATGCTCATTTTTGTTCTCTTCAACACCCATTCACGACATCCATAGTGGCTCAAATTTTCATGGATCACATTTTCAAGCTTCATGGCATGCCTCATTCTATTGTATCTGACAGAGATCCCACTTTCACCAGCAATTTTTGGCAAGAACTATTTAGGCTCTAGGGCACCGAATTACATCTCAGTACTTATCACCCACATACTGATGGCCAAACTAAAGTTGTCAACAACTGTTTGGAAACATATTTGAGGTGTTTTACATCTGACCGACAACATCAGTGGTCTTATTGGTTACCCCTAGATGAATGGTGGTATAACACATCTTACCATACTGCTATCCACATGACACGTTTTGAATTAGTATACAGACAAAATCCCCCGTCAGTTATTTCCTACATACCAGGGGTCTCAAAGGTTCAGAAGGTTGACAAAACTCTTACAATTCATGTCGCCATTCTCCTTGATCTCAAAGACAATTTTTTCATGGATCATAACTACATGAAACAACAAGAATATCAAGGATGTTCAGAACGTCAATTTGATACAGGAGACGAGGTGTTTCTTCATCTACAACCTTACAAGAAGACTTCACTCAAAGATGAATATTGTTAGAATCTTTCTCCCAAATTTTATGGTCCTTATATCATTCTAAAGTGCATGGGACCAGTGGCCTATCAATTAGCTCTGCCCAGTCATTCTAAGATCCATCCTATTTTTTATGTCTCATGCTTAAAGAAGGTGATTGGAACTAAGTGCCTATCTCAAACCAATATTCTAGAGTTGGATGCTAAAGGTTCCATATGGTTGCATCCACAGGTAGTCTTGGATCAGCGTGAACGTCGTCTCTGTCAGTGCACCATCAAGGCGATGTTAGTGCAATGGAAAGATACAACTCCAGAAGATGCCACCTGGGAGCCGACCACTTTTCTCCAAGAATTTCCTCATCTCAATCCTTGAGGACAAGGATGTTCTTCAAGAGGGAGGGCATGTTAGGGACCTAAACCCCTAACTTCTCATGTAGGTAGAATAATATATTTCCATGTAATAAAGGTTTTTTTGTGCTACTTATATGTTTAGTATAATGCATTCATTAATTATCAATCCAGGATTCGTAATCAACAAAGTAGGTAATTTCTAATGTCACGAGTATAGAACTAAGCTGGATTATGCATACTGGAAACAAAACAAACTAACAATTGAAATGCACTTTGGTTGTATTTCACAAAGAGGCTATCTATTCCATTATGGAACATTCAAGTATGAGATGGAATTGGTTTGATAGATCAACTCTGATATCTGACCCAAAAAACTAACTATGTAATCCACACTTCTGAAAGGAAAGAACACATCAATCATCAAAGCATAGCATGGGTAGTTCAATAGTCAATATGTTGGTTCTGCTGTGGTTCTCAATGAACTTCACTAGTTCTTATCCAAATAGTATTGACTACTACTGCCAACATCTATGATCACTCAAGGAAATCAAATTCATGAGAACAGAAATAAGGCATATCCAAAAACAAAGCAATTAAAGATCTCTAAGTAAATGGAAATCCTAGTCTAAGCTGTACTGCTATCATCTAACAAAGTTAAAGATTTAGCTAATTTAATGTTTATACTACTAAAAAAAAATGCTAATGCTAATCTACGACGAGGCTGACCTTTGTTGGGTGGTGGGCCCTTGCCACTTCAACAGGTCAACTACTGAAGTCTACAAGAGGCTTGTCTTCAACACAAACATTACTCTCACTCACATTTCAAAACATAAAATCAACCTCTCGTTAACAACTCAACTCATACTCAATCATAGATAATCAAAATATGGAGATAAATGGCATTCTATTAATATTCAATCAGAATCTGTTCCGTACTATCATACACTGCTTTACATATTGGTAATATGCTAACTCTCCTAGTCCCTCCACCATCCTTGCCACGGCTATTTAATAGTCTTAATCATGAAACACAAGGAGGTGAAGGGATTTTCAAATCAATCAGTTGTTAAATTCAATCATTCGGTTACATCTTTAGCTTCATCCTCATGACACTAAGTGCATGAGGATGAGGCAATCAACAAAATGTTCTTATCATAGCTTTGCTAAAACAATTAGATGTCCACCAATTGGCTTAGGCGAGATCTGGAACTTAACTTGGTGCATTAGGCTCTTCCATATTGGTACTGGATCATAACAGGTAGATGGTATCGGATCATGAAAATGCACAAAAGGTGGTACCGGATCATGACAGTGCGTGAAAGGTGGTACCAGATCATGACAATGCATGGCCGTTGGTACTGGATCATGACTGTGGGCGGTCGTTGGTACCAGATCACAACAAAGGCTTATTTTAGTACCAGATGCGTTTGGTACCAGATTCAAACAACAACAGTCTTGGTGCACAACTACCAGATAGCTGAGCTGGTACATGAACACTAGATATCTAGATGTCAAAGGTTTATATATGACAAATTGGAGCATTAGTACATGAAATATTAATTCCCTAGCTCAATAAACTACAAAATGCATGAATTAACCATACTGTACCTTATGACCTTATCACTGGCTAATGGTAGCATTCTTATCATTCACCCAAGATTTAGGTAGGCCAAAAAGATATAGATAAGGAGTATAATAGGGTAATGGGGATGTCAATTTCGAGTCTCAACATTCCCCCATTCCAAAACCATTGCATGTCCTCATGCAACTGAACACAAAACCCAATTTTTTTTCAAAACTTGAGACTGTGTTTTTTACTTTGGTGGATCAATGATGTTGATGGATTAAACTTCTTCTTTCAACTCCCTTTTGATGACCCTAACGTATTGTATGAGTCGTAATACCTTCTTGATCTTGTTAGAAGTCTCTTCATGGTCGTCTTGAATTTGTTGGCTGGTTTCTTTCAACTGCTCATTTTCCTTTTTGATATATCTGTCCAAGAGTTGGTATTCCTTTACTTCTTGTTGGAGTTCCTAATTTTGTTTTTGCAATTCCCCAATCCTTTTCTTCATTGGTTCTTTTGTCAAGGTCTTTGTTGAATCCATCATTACTGGTTGGATGCACTCCCTTTCCTTGACTTCCTCCCTCATCCCACATAAAGTAATAGTGGCTTGCTCCTCGGTCAAACTAGGGATGTCATCTTGGATTGGTAAATCCTCAGAAGGGGAGGTAAGGTCGATTGGATATTCCTATGTATGGGGACTAGCTATTGTTTTTCCCTTCTTTTCCATGCTTCTCGTAGTTCTTTTACAAGGAGGTACCAGATGAGGGATGCTCACATGCTTCCTTTTCTTCTTTTCTAATTGTGAAATGGTGACAAGGGGTTGTGCCATAGACTGTTTAGTTTCTGAGCTATGCTTCCCTTTCTTCATTTTTTTTTGATGGTCCTCTTTCTCAACTGCCACCGCTGAAGTCTCCTCTACTAATTTATTTTTACCTTTTGATTCAAAGCTTTTAGAGGTCTTGTTGACTGTGGAAGAGGACCTTGCTTTTTCATGTTGACTCACTGCCCTAGATGATGGTGGAATTGTCTTATCCTTCTTTCTCTTTTTCTCTTGGGGTTCCTTACTTTTCTTTGGAGAATGCTGGGTTTCCTCCATAGGTTTTTTTTCTGTGGGAAGGTGTTGTGTGATAAGGGTTTTCCAACTAATCCTCTATTTCCTAAGCTCATGTAAAACTAGCATTTTAATGAGACCTTGATCGTAAATTCTAGTCTTCTCTATTTTGAAGATGGATTTAACACCTCTTATCATTTTGTTCAAACTCATCCATAGAAAATATGGGAAATCGATTTCAGGGCCTCCTTCAACATGCAATAGAAGCCTAAGATGATATATTAAGGTCACGACATACCTGCCTTCACAGGTGACAAATCATTGAAGACTGGTAATCATTGGATGGTATTCTTCTTTGTTGTAGTTTTTAGGGATCCCCTTCTTCCAGTCAGGGTGCTAATGATCTGCCTTCAAGAATTGTTGGCACATTTCTTTGTTAATTCCTACACCTTTGAAGTATTTGGCTCCTATGCTAGGTAGTCCTGTAACCTCCCTTAAGGTTGCTTCATTAATTGTCAGTTGTATATTGCCTATATGTGCAATATCTCCATCATAACCTTGTATAAATTCCTGAGATATCTTCTCGTGCCAGCCTATAAATTTTTCCAGAAATGGCATCCACCCCGATCTAGCATATTTTTCTTGACATAATTGGAACTCCTTGGTTTCCCTATAAATTTGGAAGACTAGTTCGTGTCTACTAACCACCATAGTTATAAGTTGTGAAGAAAGGATCGGGTTGTAGCACAAGGGTTTAGTCAATTGATGAGATAAGGGTTTGGTACCGAAAAGGAGTAGGCTCGGGATTGGAGAAAGCTTACGACAAGGGGAATATGGTGATGGTGTTGCGAATGGTAAGTTTAAGTAAGGGTGCTGTAAGGAAAAATTATGACCAGATGAGGCTTATCTGGATGGCTTTGCCACCAGATAAGCCATTTCATTTCTACCCATTACTGTAATGATGAGGACAAGACGTTGGGTATCAGGGTATCATTTTGGAATAGGTGATTGGACTTTTGGGGGGTGAATTTAATGTTGGATCGTGGTTCATGATATAACATAGGTTCGTGGATTGCTTAAGGATGAAATATACTCGTGGCTTATCATTTCTATGCATGCTTCATAATTTGATATGATTTTTTCCCTTAACCATGTTCAAGAGCTATGAGAGGATTGATTGAGTTTAGGCATATGGGTATGAGGGCTAGGTACATGGGTTTAATACTAAGGTCATAAGATCTAGTATATATTTTCATACTTATTGTAGTTTTAGGAGTATATGAAAATAAATACCATGTTACCTTTGTTTTTACCTTTGTATGATCAATTCTCATAGCATGTGCAATTGCTTGTAAATTGTCGGAATTCATCCTTTAGACTGAGGATTTTTAAAAAATTGGTACGGGAATGTCCTGTACTTCTTTTATTCTATGCTTATCTTCCTTTGTATTTGGTTCTGCAGGGTGATCATGTAAGTTTGGAAAAGAGTTATGAAGGATCTCTTTGACCTTCCCCCATGCCTAAGATTTTGTATATTTGTATGCAAGAAGATTCAAAATTTTATATCATAATGGAGAAAAGATGATAAGAGCAAAAGAAACCAATCAAATTTTAGAAGTACAATTTATCACCGATCATATAATCTCATGCCAAATATGAAATTTCCCTTCTTTTAATGAATTATTGACAGAGGTAGCATTCAGCAGTGAAACAGGGGAATATATATATATGTTTGCCAGAAGAACAAATCCCATCTAACCTGCTTCAGAGATTTACTATCATTGGATGTTATAGATAAATTTCATAGTATAAGTAGATTAGACTCCCCAGTTAGGGCTCCACTCTTAATAAGTTTCCTTCTTAGATAGTGTAGGATTTAGATGTCAGACTGGTAAGTTGACTTAGGGTGATTCTCAAATGGACATTTGCTTGGAATAATTATGTTGCTGACTCATCTGGAGTTTTTATCTCATGAAAGCCAATAACGACCTTACTCTTTTTGTTTTAGATGGAAAAAAGTGGATTTTTCAATCAGACAAGTATAGATGAGACATTTTTCAACCAGAACCCACTGCCAGCAAGCCTGTTCAGTACTTCGTTGGGGTAGTTGGGATAATTAGTAAGAGGTGCCTTCCCCAAGAAGAATGTCCAATTGCCAACAGGCCTGTTCAATACCCCGATGGGTTTGCCTAGTCATACCATAGACCGGTATCCACTGCCAGTAGACCTGTTCAGTATCCCGGCGGGTTAGTCTCTTAAACCCTTTTTCCATCAGAGGCTTCTTGTCCATAGCCACCTATTTTGGTTTTTATTAAAGAGTGTTTTGCACGGTGACAGGGGAGGCTCGTCTAAAAACCTTTTTACAAGGTGGGATGGTATTGGGTTGGAAGGCATATACTCTTCTTTTGTATGTCTTTTAAAGATTTGTCTGAAGGAAAAATAAACTTTTATGCACATTATTTCTTTAGAGTGATCCAGATGTATAATTTTGTCTGAAGTTGTCCATAAGAGAATGACCTAAAGTTTCCTTAGGGTACTGATACATCCTCTTCCATAAAAGTTTTGGTAGTGTGCCCAGGTAGAGAGTGTTCATATACTCATATGTTACTCTTTAATAAGATAATCCAATGAACACTATTGAAGTCTGGTTAGGGTGAGATAGTTTCGTATAGGCTAATATATATTTTTCCTTTAAATCATGTTGAAATACTAGGTAAATGCAACTTTTAGTCTTTTAAAGTGGATTATGGTTCTTTGAGCAATCATAGGAAAAGATTGTGTCCCTCTTTTTATTTTGTTTTTAAGCAACAAAACCAAAAGAGATTAAAGTTATTCTTAGCAAAAGAACAAAAAGAAATTAAAATACTTCTTAGCAACAAAACCAAAAGAGATTAAAATACTTCTCAGCAACATAACCAAAAGAAATTAAAATACTTCTTAGCAACATAACCAAAAGAAATTAAAATACTTCCCTTTAGTTTTCGACAGAAGGGCTGCCATTTGATACTGCATTTGGCTTCGTGGTTCCATCTTAAGTGGTTGTTGCATGACTTCATACTTCAGATTAATTGACATAAGATTTTGAAATATGCGTAGTATGCTTTTCCAATTAGGTAATATGTCTTGATAGTACCAAAGAAGGACAGACTCTGGTACCGGACTGGTACCAGACCAGAACAGGATTTTTGGTACCGAAGCAGAACAGAACATTGTCGATGCCTACAACTGATGTTTTAACAAGTTTGTGAAGGATCAAATAGATTAAAAAAATTTCTTACAAAAGAAAAGAAAATTTGTGAAAGTAAAACAAAAGGAGTCTCTTGTTACCCTCAGCTTATTAACAAAATTTGATCCACACCTATGTACAAAATGTTTCAAATAAACCAATCAATCAATGTGGGTCAGTAGGAGGATCTCCTTCCTTACTAATCATCTGAATGTCTGAATTCTATAATATACGACTCAAGAATTCTTCTTTTGATAGAGGTTTGTTGTAAACTCGCAATCGGTGACCATTCACAAGTAGTGGTGTTTGTTGTTCATCAATTGTCTTTATCCTAATTGAACCATTATCATAGATGGTGTCAATTTCATAAGGTCCCATACAATGGGTAGTTAACTTACCTTTGAAGTTATTGAATCTGTTGTCATACAATAGGGCCCAATCTCCTTGTTGAAATTTTTTCTTTTTGAGATACTTGTCGTGCCATCTTGTTCTCTGTTCTTGAATGAGGGTAGTCCTTTGAAGTGCTTCCTGCCTGGTTTCATCCAAATCATTAAGCCACAAGAGTCTTTTTTGTTGGGCTTCATCCAAGTTCATGCCAACTTGTACTGCAGTCCTGAAGGTTTTGATCTGCAATTCTATGGGGAGAAGCACCTGCTTCCCATACACTAACTCATTGGGTGTATGTCTTGTTGTATTCCTCCAGGTGATTCTATAATCCCATAAGGCTTATAATAATCTGTCAACCCAATCCTTATGGCGCAACTGTATTGTTTTGGTAAGAATGGACTCAATAAATTTGTTGGTAGATTCTACTTGTCCATTTTCTTGTGGATGATAGGGTGTAGATTTCCTGTGTTTGATTTGGTACTGTTATGTAACAACTTTGACTAGATGAGAGGTAAATTGAGTTTTCTGATCAGTCACAATTTCTTGTGGTACACCAAATCCAGTAAAGATATCATTAAAAAGGAAATCTACCACTAATTGTTCACTTTCAGCTGGTAAAGCTTTTGCTTCAACCCATTTAGTCACATAGTCAGTACATACAAGTATATACTTTTTCTTTTTAGATGTAGGTTTAATGGGCCCTAAAAAATCTAATGCCCATTTCTCAAATGGTTCAATGACTACTTGGGCTTGAAGTGGAATTTGGTCTCGTGCAGTAGGCTTACCCATTCATTGACATTCATGACAATTGGATACATAGGTTTTAGCATCTCTGAAAATATGAGGCCAGTAGTAACCTGATTGTAGAACTTTGTAAGTAGTCCTTTTTTCTGTGAAGTGTCCTCCACAAGGACCATCATGGTAGGCTTGTAAAATATCATGAATTTCATCTTCCCTTACACATCTCCTGATCACCAAATCTGGTCCTGTTTTGTAGAGGCAATCATCATGCCACATGTAAATTGCACTTAGTTGAATCACTTTCTGTTTTTCTCTAGGAGACAATTTCTAAGGCATCTTCCCTATAACAATATAGTTAGTGACATCTTCATACCACAGAGTGAATGTAGAAATAGAAAATAATTTTCATCAGGAAAGGTATCTTATACTAGTGCATTATCTCCCAAATGAATCATTCTAGATAAGAAATCAGCCACAAGATTATCTTTACCAGGTCTATCAATAATGTTGATATTAAACTCTTGTAATAATAAGAGCCATCTTGTAAATCTAGGATTTGTTACAGGTTTTCTCATTAAGAATCGGATGGTTGAATGATCAATGTGTACAAAAGCTTGATATCTTGTAATATAATGTCTAAATTTATTGATAGCCTGGACTACAACTAGCAATTCTTTTTCTGTGACCGTATAATTAACTTCAGCTGGAGACAGATTTTTACTGACGAAGTAAATAGCATAGGGCATTTGATTTTCTCTTTGTCCAAGGATTTCCCCAAGGGATGTGTCTGAGGCATCAGTACAGATATGAAAAGGAAGGGACCAATTTGGTCCTCTTAATACAGGGGTAGTTGACAATTTTTGTTTTAGATTTTCAAAATATATTTGGCATTCATCATCCTACTTAAATTCGGCTTCTTTAGATAATAATTTGAATAAAGGGGTAGCTAGGCTTGTAAAATTCGGAATGAATCTTCTATAGTAGCCAGTATGTCCTAAGAAGCCATGGAATTCCTTTTGTCAGGAAGGTATTCTGATTTGTGTGATGATATAAATATTTGTCGGATCAACACTCATGCCAGAATGAGAAATGTGATGACCCAAAACAATACCTTCAGTGAGCATCACTTTTGATTTTTCATTAATTAAGGAAAGATTAGTTTCCTTACACCTAATCAAGACTTTTTCTAAACTGGCCAATGCTTCCTGGAAGTCATGTCCATGTACTGTAAAGTCATCCATGTAGACTTCCACATAATTATTGGTCAAGTCAAAGAAAATGGCTAGGATAGCTCTTTGAAAAGTGGCTAGAGCATTGCAAATTCTGAAAGGGAGCACCCTATAAGCATATGTTCCCCAAGGGTAGGTGAAAGTGGTCTTCTCCTGGTCTTCGGGTGCTATTTGTATCTAGTTGTAACCACTAAACCCAACCAAGAATGAAAAATACTTCTTTCCGGACAGGGTATCTAGCACCTGATCAATAAATGGTAAGGGGAAGTAATCTCTATGGGTGGCTTTGTTTAACTCCCGGAAGTCTACACATATCCTCCACTTACCATTTTTCTTGGGAACTATGACAAGTGGAGATACCCATTGACTATCTGAAATGGGGTATATGAGATTGGCTCGAAGGAGTTTTTGCAATTCCTCTTTTACAATATCTTTAATGGCTAGATTCATCCTTCGTTGAGGCTGTCTAACTGGTCTGATTTGGTTATTAGTGTAGATGTGATGTGTGCATGTGTCAGGGTGAATGCCTTTCATGTCTGCATAATCCCATGCAAAGGCATCAAATTGTCTTTGGAGCATTTCAATCACTTGTGTCTTTTGTTCTGGTTCCAAACTAGAGTTGATATACAAAGGTTTTACTAGGCTAATATCAACAAGTTCAATAGTTTCTTCCTTGTCTGAGGAAGATGGTGATAAAGTATATAATTGGGTGATATCAGGGTGCCAAGTTTGTTGAAATTTGGAACTAAAAATATGTGACAATTCTGCAAAAGACCTTGGGTATTCAATGCAATTTGTGTCAGCTAAAAATAAGCTTAAGACTTGTTCATCTTATTGTTCTTGTATTCCTTTTACTTTTTCAAGTGTTAACAGAGGTCTAATGAAATCTTCCTCTCCATAAGGGTTTTCTAACCAAATAGGTATTTCATGTGCCGGTTGGGCAGGAGGGAAGAGAACAAGTTTTTGTTTATGTGTGCCATTGGATATAATCATCTCACTAGACTGACAACTGATAAAAGCATATGCTGTGGCCAGCCAAGGACGACCAAGAACCACATGATGTACTAGTTTGGAAGATGATTTAGAATAGATGACTAAAATGTCTACTGGATATTCCCAAGAAGCTAGGGTGACTGTGACATCATCTAGACTTCCTGCAGGGCTAATGACTAACTTATCTGCCAACTCGATCATGGTTTGGGTTGGTCTTAACTGATTGATTTGGAGTTTCTTCATAGTGTCAAAAGGCATTACATTAATATCTGCACCCAAATCAATGAGTGTGTTTGGTAGAGAAATGCCATTAATTTCAATAGTGACTACTGGATTTCCAGGGTCGTTATATTTGTATGGCATTTCAGAAATGAATTCAGATAATTGTCCTACTACCTGAACAAGGGGAGGTTCTTTATTCTTCCTTCTTGGTTTCTTAATGCAAAGATCCCTTATGATTTTGGCATATATAGGGATATCCTTAATGGCTTGCAACAGAGGTATTTTTATGCACACATTTCATAATTCATCTTCTATATCTCTGTGCAATGGTGGGTCGGGTTTCTTTACTAATAGTCTTTCGGGGTAAGGTGTGAGATTGATTTTTTGGGGCACCCGTACAGACTGAGAAATGATTGGGATAGGAGGAGATAACTCTTCTTTTGCAGGGGTGGTTTGAGTGTTTTCTTCCTTAGAATGAGTATCATTTTCTTTCTGAATTATTACTGCAGGATCTGATTGGTTTACAACTTTCCCTGATCGTAGTTGAATTTCATAGGTGGGAAAGGTTTGAACTTTTGTATTCTACACAGGTTGGGTGGGTTGATTATTGGGGTTAGGGATTGGCTGGGCAGAGATTGTTGTTGGTCTCGGAGGATTGTGGGAAGCTTGGTTTTGTGGTTGTTGATTAGCATTTATAGATACTTGTTGCTGCTGATTAGGGTTCAAGGGGGTTGTAAATTGCTGCTATATAGGAGGTGGGAGTAAGGCTTGCATTTGTGGTGGGTTGAATCTAGGTAGTAATTGGGAAATGTTTGCAGGGTACTGTGGATATGTAGGGTAAGTGGGATTTCCATACATAGGTCCCCTCCAACCTTATTTCCAAGGTTGAGTTTGCTGAGGTGTCCATTGTGGATAGGTCACTAGTGAAGGACCCCATGGTTGTTGTTGATATTGTGTATTAGAATCATAAAATGTATTGGGGTTTTGGGTTCTCCAAGGTTTTTTGGAAGGATATGGTTGTTCTTGTGAGACTCCTCCTCCTCTATACATGGCTTGTAGTTCAAGAAAGGTTGGACACTCAAATGTGGGGTGTTATAGTGTACACAAACCACATATTTCTATGATATTTAATGGGCATTCTTTCTCACCGTGCTTCCTTCAGCATCTATGAAAAAATATTGCTAAAGAAGCCTCTTCTTCTTGTTTCTTTTTCAGTTTCAGAGTATCTAACTGGTTACTTATTGTGCTCAAGATATCTATTTTAAAGTTCTCCAATAAGTTTCCTAACTCAGTTCTGGTGACAGTCCCTGAGTTTTGTTTTGTATTTTTGCTAAAAGGATCTCTTGGTCCTTTACTTGTTTTATCTTTTCCTCTTGAGTACCTCCTACAGTAATCTGCAATTTCTGAAAAAGGCTTTTGGTGTACATCTCCTGAACTCAACAAGTTTAAAACTTCTATGCAATCATCCCTAAGACCTTTCAAGAATACAGTTCTTACTACAGCTGGGTCTGTGGTGAATAGTTTTGATTTCTGATAGTTGTATAAGAACCTTTCTAAGTAGTCTTCAGGACTTTCATCTTATGTTTGTTGCATTTTAAAAATGTCATTTTTAACATTATCCTTACAATAGTCTTGGTATTTTCGTAAAAATGTGTCTTTGATTTGATCCCAAGAGAGGATTGTATTTTCTCCTAAGCTCATGAACCATCTTAAGACTGAATCTTTCATTGTAGTAGGAAAGAGATTAAGTTTTTAGGCATCGTCTGAGTAGTTGTAGCTTCTACATAATATGTCAAACTCAAATAAAAATAAATCTGGATCTTC
Organism: Picea abies; assembly: GCA_900067695.1. NCBI lineage: Eukaryota > Viridiplantae > Streptophyta > Pinopsida > Pinales > Pinaceae > Picea > Picea abies. The sequence goes on along the minus strand of CBVK0100408277.1, from coordinate 1,583 downwards.
AGTTGACATGCCTTTGAAAGTGGGTAACGATGATAGTGGGATATTCTTCATGCTGATGTTTCTGGAAATATCCAAGATTGGAAACCCAAAGGTCTCAGTCTCTGTAGCTGCATTTCCTTCTTCTTCTACCATTCTACTTATGGATGGTTCAGAAACTGGATTTTCTATGTCTCCTAAATGTTCAACAGACTCATGTTCTGCTTGTCCCAATACTGATTCTTCCATTTTAGGTTCTTATTCTAGAGCCTCGCTGTCTCCCCTTGAATTTTCTGTTGGTGGAATTTTTCTTGCACCAGTGTGAATTGGATTAGTGGGGGGGTTTGTTTTTGAATCTTTGGAGCTTACAAATCTACCCTTGTTATCTCTATATCTATGCATAAAATTGAAATTCGACTCTTTAACTGAATTGAAATCCTAATTCTATCTAGAAGGTAATAAGGCAACCTGGCTTAAGAGAACCCCACTCTAGTGGCCGCATGGCTCTTCACTCATGTCTTAAACATTTTATCCTCCTCCCTCAACCAGCCTTTTAAAAACATTAAAATTCATTCAAACAATCTAAGCTAAAAAACACTTCCTACTGTTTGCAACTCCCCGACAGTGACACCAAAATGTTGTGCTACTTATATGTTTAGTATAATGCACTCATTAATTATCAATCTAGGATTTGTAATCAACAAAGTTACAAGACACCAGTAAGAAAGGTAATTTCTAATGTCATGAGTATAGAACTAAGCTAGATTATGCATACTGGAAACAAAACAAACTAACAACTGAAATGCACTTTGGTTGTCTTTCACAGAGAGGCTATCTATTCCATTATGACACATGCAAGTATGAGATGGAATTGGTTTGATAGATCAACTTTGATATCTAACCCAGAAAACTAATTATGCAATCCACACTTCTGAAAGGAAGGCACACATCATTCATCAAAGCATAGCATGGGTAGTTCAATAGTCAATATGTTGGTTCTGCTATGGTTCTCAATGAACTTCACTAGTTCTTATCCAAATAGTCTTGACTACTACTGCCAACATCTATGATCACTCAAGGAAATCAAATTCGTGAGAACATAAACAAGGCATATCCAAAAACAGAGAAATTAAATATCTTTAAGTAAATGGAAATCCTAGTCTAAGCTGTATTGCTATCATCTAACAGAGTTAAAGCTTTAGCTAATTTAATGTTTATACTACTAAAAACAAATGCTACTGTTAATCTATGAAGAGGCTGACCTTTGTTGGGCGGTGGGCCCTTGCCGCTTCAATAGGTCAGCTACTGAAGTTTACAGGAGGCTTGTCTTCAACACACACATTACTTTCACTCACATTTCAAAACATAAAATCAACCTCTCATTAACAACTCAACTCATACTCAATCATAGATAATCATAATATGGAGATAAATGGCATTCTATTAATCTTCAATCAGAATATGTTCCGTACTATCACATGTTGGTTTACATATTGGTAATATGCTAACTCTCCTACTCCCTCCACCATCCTTTCCATGGCTATTTAATAGTCTTAATCGTGAAACAGAAGGAGGTGAAGAGATTTGCAAATCAATCAGTTGTTAAA
>CBVK0100408274.1:0-17556 GCA_900067695.1 Picea abies | reverse complement strand
CACATCTCCAACCACAGACGATATTGCCCCTTCAAAACAACATTTCCACATGAAATTGAGAGTGCTAATACATACATGAAATTCACGATGGATAAAGATCTGTGTTTTTTGTGCAGAAAAAATTTCCCTTTTTTTTTTAAATATTAGTGGGACACACATCCCCAATGATTTATAAAATAATAGTTAACATCTTTATAGTTGAGCTAAAACAAATGAAACACACAATTAGCAATTTTAGCACCAAAGTGATTTTCATGAGACAAATAAGCATTGTGAATCCTCAATTACATATTCCATGCTAAACATGATGTACCTTCAAATGATTCATCATAATCTACTATTGAAAAATCACCATAAAACAAAATTTCAAAGTCTATCAGACAATATTTAAGAACAGTTTCACTTGGCTTTAGAATGAGAGGTTCATTTTTCAAACTAAGAAGCTATCCATTATGGGTCACATGTGAGATCTTCAAGCTATATGATTCTATCACAGAGAATAACGGGAACATAGCTATATTGAAAGAGTTTAGTGAAGGTCCTTACACATCATTTACATGTTCCATTGTTAATTCTTGATAGAACCGACAATTTTGTTTCCATATCATATGTGGATTAACGCAGTAAACATGGATTCCAAATACCCATTTCTAGCCTGGGTGAGATGGAGATTTTGTATGTCTATTTTTGGCATTGTGAATAGTTTTAGGTATGTGGAGGTCCAAATAAAATATAAACACTACATGGATGGGTTTTCCCAAAATCATCTCATTGATTATACATAGTTGTGTATTCCAATTGGCATACATAGAAGGCCAATGACATCTAGTGTGTGGATTTCTTTGTATGCTAAATTGGCATACAAAGACCAATTAGATTCAAAAGATTGTTGTAAACAACATAATCCCATCACTATTCCAAAACTAACTTATCAAGTATATGAAAAAAACAATAGTTCATTAACATGAGATTATTAAGAACCATCAAGCTTTTGCATGTTATGAAGATATCTCACATCGATGGATGAGTTTATAAATATTTATTAACTCCAATTTCTAAGAACATCTCAAGCATGTATTACAAATATAAAACTACAAATCCTAAAACCCTTTTATAATGTGTTTTGAAATGCAAAAAATATGCATTTGAAATCTGAAACAAAAGAACGTTGTTGTTGACTTCTCACCATTATCATTAGTTTAGAAATTCATCATCACCCCTTTCTGAGAGAAACCAAACACATAATATTAATAGTAACTACCCTAGTTAGCAATTAAATTTCAAAATATGAATGAACCCAAAAAAGAGATTCACATTATAAGTAGTTTAGAAATTCATAATCCACTTAGCATATGCAACAAGCCCCAGGGGCCTGCTTTTTATACTCGAAGCATACAACAAATGTATACTTGAAAAGAAATACAATATGGGCATGGCCACCAAAATTTGATCTTCAAAAACTTGTTTCATCATTTTCAAAGTTTCAACAAGGATGATGCCTTGTTTCCATTCCTTGAAAAAGCATGACTATAATATCCCAAAAAATTAAAATCGTTATAGTTTTATATTCCAAGGGTACAAGTACCCATTCTGAATCTATTGAAAAAATTTAAAGAACCCTCAAAACAAACTTTGCAAGAAAGAAATAAGAAAATATGAAGCCCAATAATTTCTTGTTGATTTATCCCAACCATTCACCATTCGATACATTCACCGAACTTGAGTCCAAAATGTATGAGTGAGTATCATACTACTACAAACAAATCAACAAGAACACAACCAATAATACTTTAAAAATAATCTATAAGATAGTAATAAAAAAGGAAAAAGAAAGTATAATGTTTTGAAAACAATGTGAAAACAATACCCTATTTAGATTTTTGACAAAATCTTCAAAAAATTTGTAATCATTTTCTTCTAATTTGTATGTATCATTCCTGTTATTGGATGATAAGTTCACCACTACCATAACAACTTCAAGTTGTATGGAATTAGATATTTCAAATCATACTTGTACATGTGTTTCCCTTTGAATCGATTGTACCAACAAAGTTGAAGTTCAACTCCTTCTGGCCTATCCAAAACATCAATGTGATTATGGTGATCAAATACCCTATTACCATCCTTATTTATTATTCTTTGAACTCTTCCATTGTTCCAAATCCTAGAAGAAACGCCATGTTTTGTACTTTAGGAAACACCTTTTCTTGTAGCACGCTCAGTGATAGGTATAGATTCACTCTCAAACAACACTACACAATTTGAGCCAATTCCAAAAACAATTGAAACACCCTTTTTGAGAGCCCTCTCATATCACCTAAAGTAGACCTTATTTCTCACTTTAAATTCAACCTATCCTTGGATAATGTCGGGTTTCCATTCAACTGACTAACCAAACAATATTTATACATATCCTTACCATCAAGATCCACCACTGGTTTGATATTTATTTTTACATTCTCATCAATGGAATATAAAATTTCATTCAACTCATGTCTCCACTCACTCTCCATTGTTTGCAATTCACTGTCATCGAGTACCATTGAGGGAAAAGTTGGAATGACCAGGTGAAGAATCATCAACTACTTCATCCATAAATTGGAGTGTTAAAAAATTATGATCCTTTGTCCAAAGTACCACATGAAAATTATGATCCTTTGTCCAGAGTACCACATGCATATTCATGGGATATCCAAATGGTGTGAAGGGTTATATGTTTCTTGATCCCTCTACTAACAGGCTCATAATTGAGTGTAGTGTTTAGTTTGAGGAAATTCCCTTGCATGTACTATAAGAGATACATGCAAATACCTTTGTACCACTACCTACACTAGACATCAATGATGATGAGTCCACTCACTCAGATCATGCTTCAGATCTGAGCTCTGAATCTAGTTCAAAAGATGTTGATCATGTCGATGATGAGTATGTAGATGCTGAGCCACCACAGATGCTCAATTGGGTATATACCAACCTACAGATAGCAGGAGACCTTGTAAGGGATCTAGTAGATCAAAGGAGGATGAGGTCTTAGTTTGAGAATGCTCCTCATGCACTCACAACTATCGAACTAGTGATACCCACAAATTTCTATATGGTTTTAGGTTTAGACCCATAGGCCTATGCAGTGGATACATGGAATCCCTTGTGGGAAGCTACTATGCAAGATGAGTACAACTCTCTCCTTGAGAACCAAACTTGGCAACCGGTTCTACTTCCTTCAAACAAGAAGCTTGTCATATGCATATGGATCTACATGAACAAGAAGGCAACAAATGGAAAGGTGAGTAGGTATAGGGAAATACTTATTACCAAAGGATTTCAACATATTCACGGGATAGAATATGATGAGACATTTTCTCCTATAGCAAATATAGACTCCATCTGATTGTCCCTTGACTTTACAACAACCTGGGGGTCAAAATTTTTCCATATGGACACTAATCATTATTTTCTTTATGAGGATCTCTCATAGGAGATTTACATGAATAAGTCATAGGGTTCATTCATAACTAATCCTTAGTATGTTGACTGAAGAAGTTTCTCTATGGCCTCAAGCAGACATATAGAGCATGGTATGCGAAGATGGATGCCTACTTTCTTTCTTAGCACTTTTTTGGATGCAAATAAGATTTGAATGTCTACATGTTGCAGAACTTAGACTCCTTACTATCTGAGTTCTCTATGTTGATGACCTATTGATCACAAGAATTTTGACCCAAAAAATCCCTACAGTCAAATAAATTCCGCATGACAATTTCTCTATGATAGAAATGGGTCTATTGCACTATTTCCTTATCCCAAGATTAGTCAGGGTACTTTAGGAATCCAGATATCTTAGACTTAGTATGCCCAAGATCTCTTGGATAGATTCCACATGATTTACTGCAAGTCAACAACCACACCCTTTTTTTATGGGGTAGATCTTGAGGATGATAGGGATACACCAGTGGTGGACAATACCCTATATCTATAGCTTGTATCGAACCTTCTCTATCTCGCCCACACTCGAATGGATATCTCATATAGTAGGGGCAGTTTTCAAGTACATGCAGGAGCCGCTTGAGCTACACTAGAAGGATGCCAAGAACATCCTTAGATATGTTCAAGGCACCACATGTTATGGGATCCACTATGAAATAGGTTGTAAATTGGATCTCATGGGATTCACCGATTCTGATTGGGTTGGAAACATCATAGATCATAATTCCACATCTGGGTACATGCTTAGTTTGGGTTCTAGTCCCATCTGTTGGTCGAGAAAAAAACAATAAAATATTTCTCTATCCTCAATAGAGGTTGAGTACAGAGGAGCATTCAATGTCATTATTCAGGCACTTTGGATTCAAAACTTCCTCACTGAGCTCGACATCCAATTTGATTTCTCAATTGCAATTTGGTGTGACAATCATAGTACTCTCAAGTTTTGTAGAGACCTAGTGCATCGAAAACAGAACAAACACATTGAGATCCATATGCATTACATCAGAGAGATGGTACATGACAAGATCATCAATTTTTAGTATTGTCCATCCATTGAATATACTGCAAAAATATTCACCATGACATTTACTGAGAAAAATTTCCACCTTATGTGCGACTGTCTTGGAGTGAAGGACACAATTGCTTAGCAATTTCCTTTCTTCCTTCTTTTTAATGCATTTTACTTAGAGGGGGGTCTTTCCCATGATTTTTTCCTTCTTTCCTCTATTTTAAGTGTTTAATTCATAGATGCATTGTACAATGAGTACCTAACATGACCTTGGTTGTCGGGACCGATTCATCATTTACACCCTAGTAGTGTTCAGGGGGGTGTTGAAGATATTACAAACTCACCTAGTACTTATTTTCCTAGGTTTACTAGTCTATGTTGAGGGTTCCCTTGGTTAGATATATTCTACCCTTGATAAGGGCACCACATCCTCTTCAATTCAAAGTCAATTACACTTTAGTTAGACTAGTAGAAGTCACACATGCATGGAAACCTTGATTTTATCACTAACAGTTGCATGTTCACCTCAATTTCCTCACCACGAGTGCACACATATCATGTATGTATACAATAGGGCACATATATTATGATTCCATATGTTTATCTCACTTCCACACATGTGACTCATTTAGTTGATGATTGCATGGACAAATTAACTAGGACTAGGTGGCATATTACTTCGGTTTCTATCAGTGAGTGTCTAGATCTTGCTAGATCAATACTATGGTGACTTCAATTATACATGTAGATTATATCATGTGTATTTTACCATTTTACTAAACAATTAATACAATTCTTTCATTCTACTCTCTTCTCTTCTCTCTCTCAAGCTTTGTGTGTTCATTTTCTATTGGCTAGGTTCACCGTGAAAACTTCACAATGGTAACTATATATATATGAGATGATGAATATGTCTAGGAAGGACAGATGATGGCAGTTGAAGCTGAAAATCATGGAAAGAATGCCACTGTGGTGACATTGGAACCCCATGATATGCCTTGATCATCATTGAGATGTGGTATGCTATGCTAGATAAATCCATAGGGATTCCTTGGTTGTAATACTATATAAGTATTTGTACCCTTCCTATGTAAGGAAGTTGATCCGTAAACTACCGTGGATATTCCACTCAATAGTTCGTCACAATAGATCTGATAAATAAACTAAAATCTACAATATGAAGGTTAAATTCTTTATATTCCAAAATATTTAGTTAGTGATTTTTTTCTTATGCATGAAATAGATAAAATGTGGAAAATAGAGAATATGGAAATACACTCACAAACCATCCACAAAATAACACAAAGATTTGCTCTAGGAAACCCTTACAGAAGAAAACCTAGATCGAAGGTGAGGCTACTCTACTCTCTTTTCATTGGTATGGAAATAATGCAAGTACAAAGGAGAAGGAACTTTCTATGTAGTTTTCAGTGAGCTATGATTCCAACCTCTCAAATATCTCTTTTGCTGGATCTCGAGGGTTGTTATAAACAAAATCGTCTTCCATGGCTAGGGTTTGTGCAACTTCTCTTTAAGACAATTCCTGGATCTTGCAACTTCGCATAAATACCCCCAAAAAACCTTCTCTAATACCAATTTTATCTATAAACTGCCATGGATATTCCACTAGATAGTTCATCACAACATACATGATAAATAAAACTGAAATCTACACTATGAAGGTTAAATTCCTTAGTTCTAGAATCTTTAGTTATGGATTCTTTGCTTATACATCAAATAGGTAAAATGCAAAAAATACAGAACAGGGAAATACATTCAAACACTATCCAAAAAATAACACAAAGAGTTTCTCTGGGAAGCCCTTAGGGGAGAAAACCCAACTAGAAGGTGAGGTTGCTCTACTCTCTTTTTTCTGGTATGGAAATAATGCAAGTACAAAGGAGAATGCACTTTCTATGGAGTTACCTGAGACTTGTGGCCTATTAGGCTGTTATAAAACATTAACCCCCTCTAGTATACTCTCTAATTTACCACTCCTAGTTTTTCTTCTATGCTATGGAACAAAATACAATAACATAGAATGGAACCCCTTCTCCTCCTAAAGGCTCGATATTTAACATAGGCCGATAGTCATCTATGGTTAGGGTTTTGACTTTCTCAACCTTAAATTGTGATAAGGTTTTGGACCTTCTATATTCTTCTTTAAAGTTCTCACATGGCTAGCCTCATATGCACAAGTAATGGGGGCTAACGTGGCATCCTCTTGTAACATGGTGGTCAACACGATAGGTCAACTTGCGAGAGGCATAACTTTTTCATATGAACTCCGATTGAGGAAATTATTTCACCGTTGGAAAGGTCTTTGTGTGTAGAATACATAATATTTCTCACTAGTAAGGTTTGGAAAATAAAAAAGTGTCGTTTGATGCCTCAAAATCGATTCAAAATATTTTAGATGATTTTTTGGACATAAATTTCCAAATTTGGACCAACTGCCAAAATGGCCCTGCAAGTCGATTCCTCCAATTTTTCCACCTATAAAGTACTGAGATAGATGAAAATTAACACAATGATCTAATCAGGATAAGAAGCCTTGGAAATTGATGGATAACGTGAGGGAATGTGTAGGATAGAATGGGATGCCTAATCTTGGAGGGTGAGTGACTTCAAGGAAGAGGAGACTTGAATGAATATGTTGTCAGAGATTCATGATACATGCTAGCTGGGATCAAGAGTGCATTGGGCGTGTCTAAGAAAAAAGTGAGTTGGGCTCTATTTGTGGCAACCATATGGAGCAGATACATATTCATATAGATAAGTATTGTACTGGATTGCATACTTTATCTTGAGTTATTTACATTTCAGTTGTGAAATGAAATTCATAGATTGGATTCATATCGATGAAAGATTTAATGCATAGAAATGAATATGATATGTATTCTTACTTTCATGATTGTTGTAGAGATATGCTGAAATTATAAAACATTGGAGATGTACCAAGACAATGAAGAGAATGATTGTAATATTCCAGATATAAAATAGTATGTAGAACATAAATATTTTAACTAGAAATGGAAAAGAAACAATGATATAATCAGAACAATACCAAAATAATACTAGAATAACACCAGAAAGAGCACTTCGATTACTAATAGAAATGTTCACTTTCCTCTTCGAGGGGAAAAACTCTAGAAAAACAGAGCTCTATTACAATAATATCCAAGACAAGATTTATCATACTCTCTACTTCTATTTATACTCTATCTATCCAAAAGAACATTCTAGAGGAAGATCCTTCTAGAAGCATAAGGTTCTATTAGGTCTTCTTACATTTGACTTATTATTCCTTATTGCTAGGCTTTATTAATATTATCCTTTATTACATGGAATTATATTATTCTAACTACGTGAGGGGTTAGGGAGGTTAGGTCCCTAACATGCCCTCCCCCTTCAAGGATATCCTTGTCCTCAAGGCTTCAGATGAGGGAATTGTTGTAGAATGGTGGTCAACTCCTAGGTGACATCTTCTATAGGTGTATCTTTCCATTGGAATAACACTTCCTGGATGGTGCACTGACAAAGATGAAACTCTCACTGGGCCAAGACTGCTCGTGGCTTCAACCATATGGAACCATATTCATCCAACTCAGGGAGACTAGTTTGAGTTTGGCACTTAGTTCCAATCACCTTCATTAAGCAAGAAACATGAAAAACAGGATGGAGCTTCAACTTTATGGGTAGAGCTAACTGATAGGATACCGATCCCACATGCTTGAGCACTGTATAACGACCATAAAATTTGGGTGCAAGTTTCTGACAGTGTCGAGATTTGAGTGAAGTCTACTTATAAGGTTGTATTCGAAGAAATACTTGGTCCCCTTCAACAAAATGGCATTCATAATGACCTTGATTTTCTTGTTTCTTCATGTGATTCTGATCCATGACCAAATTTTCTTTGAGGGTAGGAAGAATATCCTTGCAGATTGTAAGATTTGTGTCAACCTCATGAACCTTTGATACCCTTGGCATATAGGAGAGAATTGATGGGGTATTTTGACCATATATTGCTTCAAAAGGAGTCATGCAAGTAGTTGTATGATAAGATGTGTTGTACCACCATTCATCTAGGGGTAACCATTGAGCCCATCGATTTTTTCACTCAGATGAAAAACAACTCAAATATGTTTCCAAACACTTGTTGATGAATTAATTCTGGCCATTTGTATGGGGGTGATAGGCAATGCTGAGATGCAATTGGGTGCCCTATAGATTGAATAATTCTTGCCAAGAATTGCTGGTGAAAGTGGTGTCTCTGTCAGAGACAATAGAATTAGGCATGCCATGAAGCTTGAAGATATTATCCATGAATATTGGATCCAATTTGGTGGCTGTGAATGGGTGTTGAAGAGAACAAAAATGAGCATATTTGGAGAGATGATCTACTACCACCATGATGACTAAATTATTTCCATATTTAGGTAATCCCACAATGAAATCCACAGAAATATCTCACCAAATAGTAAGGGTAGTCATAAGTGGCTGGAGTGTCCATGGTGCTTTGACAATATCTCCTTTGTTGCATTGACATACCTCACATTCAACCACAAAGGTGTGGATTTTCTGTTTCATACCTTTCTAGAAAAAAGGAACGTTTGACCCATTCATAGGTTTTGGTAAGCCCTGAATGCCTGGTTGTGGGTGAGGCATGAAGTTCAAAAAGCACTGTGGATTTAATTTGGTATTTCTTTCATAAATACAAATGACCTTTGTAGTGAAGCTCTTGATTATGCCAAGAGTACCCTAGAGAAACTAAAGAATTGTGTTGCAATTGGTGGAGCAAGCTAGAAATTTTGGGGTCTTGCAACCATTCCTGATGAACAACTTGGAGCCAAGTTGGTACAATGAAGGAGAGGGAGTAAAGGGACCCATCTTATTCATATTTCTGGGAAAGAGAATCAACCACTACATGTTCCTTTCACTTCTTATAAATGATCTCATAATCATATCCAAATAGTTTGGTCACCCATTTTTGTTGCACCAGTGATGGAATTCATTGTTCAAGGAAATGCTTGAGACTTTAATGATCAGTTTTTATTTGGAATCGTTGACCCAATGAATAAGGACGCTAGAGATCCATAACATGCATAATAGCTAACATTTCCTTTTCATAAATGGATTGGCCCAATTGTCACTCTGAAATTTGTTTTCTAGTGAAAGCCAAGGGCCTGCCATCTTGCATGAGGACGGATCCAATTCCTTTCCTGGAAGCATCACATTCAAATATGAATGTCTTTGTGAAGTATGGGAGGGATAGGACATGGGTCAAGCACAAAACATATTTTAATGCTTGGAAGGCATGATTCGCAGCTAAAGCCGAGGTGAAAGCATTCTTTTTAAGGAGGAATTTGAGAGGAGATGCAATATTTCCATAACTCCGAATAAACTTCCTATAATAGCCCATTAAACCTAGAAAACCATGCAAGCTCTTAAGATTTTTAGGGTGAGGCCAATCTTGCATAGATTCAATTTTCTTAAGATCCACTCGGACACCATCCTTGCTGACAATATGACCTAGGTATTCCACTTCTGAGGCACCAAAGGCACATTTAGATTGTTTGAGGAAAAGATGATGTTTAGAGAGTAGATGGAGAACTTTATTCACATGGGAGAGATGGGACGACCAAGTTTTACTATAGATGAGAATATCATCAAATAAAACTAAGAAAAAATGACAAAGAAAAGGATGGAAGACATGATTCATAAGACTTTTTAAAGTGGAAGGAACATTACACAATCCAAAGAGCATTGCCAAGAATTCATAATGACCCTCATGAGTGTGAAATGCAGTCTTGGGAATGTATTCTACTTTCCTATGGATCTGGTGGTAACCAGAACATAGATCCAATTTGGTGAAGTATTGAGCACCACTCAATTCATCCAAGAGGTCATCAATGACATGAATGGAGAATTTATCTTTGATTGTGAGTTTGTTGAGGGCACGTAAATCAAGACACATGCACCAAGTAACTTCTTTCTTGAGTACCATGACCACAGGGGAAGAATAGGGGCTAGTACTGGGACGAATAACATCTTCTTCGAGTAATTCATGAATTTTTTTCTCAATTTCATTCTTTTTGGAAAAGGGGTGATGAGAAGGCTGAACATTGGGAGGAAGACTGCCCAGGATGAGAGGGATGGAATGATCATGGAATCCATAGGAAGGGGGAAGTTCTTGGGTGTTGGTAAAAACAACATGGTGGTGGGAGAGGATAGATTGGAGGTCGAGATGCACATAAGTTGTCTCAACAACATGAATGGAGTGGATTTAGGTTATAATTCATGAATGACCTTTTTTGAGGATATTTTCAATGCAATGGGAACTGATGATCTCAGGGGAACCTGCAGTGATGCCTTGGAACTTATATTGTTGTCCCTCCTATTGGAATTGCATGGTTAAGTCCTTAAAATCCATGAGAATGGGGCCTAGAGTGCGTAACCATTCTGCACCAAGAATAATGTCACAACCACCCATGTCTATAGAAAACATATGGGATTTCAGTTGATACTAACCAATTTGGAGTCACACATTTTCACATCGTCCCCCACATTTATGGAACCACCATTGGCAATCATGATTTGAAAATTATTGATGGCATGGATGTAATAATTGACTTCTTAGGAAATGCGTAGATGAATAAAGTTATGAGTGCTACCACCATCCAAAAGGATGATGAATTTCCTATTTTTGATGTAACCAATTAATTTAAGAGTTTGGGGAGTAGAGAAGCTAGTGAGGGCATTAAGTGAAATCACCAGGTCAACATATGGTGGGTAAGAGGGTGGGGTGAGGTCAGAAGGAGGTGGTAGTTCCTCCACAGGCAGAACAACAACATATTCTTCAGAAATATCCTCAATCATAGCCATAAAATATTTTGTTCCTTACACTTGTTCCCAGGAAAATACTTGTCATCACAATTATAACAAAGTACCTTGAGTTGACGTTCATCCATTTAAGCCCTAGTTAACTTATGGATCTTGAGGGGAGTTTTAGGAGGGGTAAAATTGGTTGGTTTAGGGTGTGGAGGAAAGGAGGGTTTGTGGGTCTGGGAGGACACAATATGTTGGACTTCCTTGGCTCGTTGAATAGCTTCCAACCAAATCTAGGGGCATGCCATGAGAACATGGGCACAAATTTCATCTTTGAGGCCACTGATAAAACATTCCCTAAAGAAATCATATGACATGCCCTATGTTCTAAAATCCAAGTGCTCAAATGCGGAAATAAAGTCTTCCACTATCCCAATATGCTTTAACTTGGTCACGCGACCTATATGGTGGGTGTCAGAGTCAAAGCAGTCATAAAGTTTGGCCACAAACTGTGTCCAAGTAAGACACCCTGGGCATGCCTTTTTTCTCCATTTCCACCATTTCCATCATTCCAGATCTAGATGTAGGACACCATAATGAAGCTTAGATAAATAATAAGTAATGTCATGCAAAGAGAAATAATGTTCCATTTGTGTGAGCCAACCTGTGGGATCTGATCCATCAAATTTTTTCACCTCATTTCTAGGAGGGTGGAGGTCTCAGGAAAAGTGGGTAGTATGAGGGACTTAGTATTGGGAAGAGTCATGGTCATCCTGATAAGATTGTTATTCATAAGAGGAAGGGTTCTAGGAACAACCCAGGAAGTGTTCTTTGAGGTCTTTGATGTAGGAACATTGTTCCTAGAGGTCTTTGATGTGGGAAAATTGTTCCTTGAGGATATCAATAGTTTAATTGATGGAGCTAATGTTGGCACTAAGATGCTTGATGTAGTCCTTGTGTTGATGGTTTTCAGTAATCCAGGAATTGAGTTCTTGGTCTTGTGTGGTAGTCATTTCGGCAAAGGAGCAGGAAAATAGTATAGGGGAAACAAAAGGGGTATGGAGGGGTGGGCGGGACCTGTTATCAGATTAATTGGTAAGGGTGGACACAAAAAAATCTCTTTAGATCCCACTAAGAACTAGAAGAAAACATAAGAGAATGCACACTTCGTCTTAAACTTCATTATCATATGAACTAGTTTAATGAGGTACAAGTGACATACCTTTTAAATGATGCTTGATCCTTGCTAGTGTTTTCCATGCAGCTCCTTCCTTGGGTTTGTATAATAGCAATCCTATCTAAGAATTACAAACCAACAAAGAGGGAAAACAAAGATACATGTATTCTAATGAAGTCTATGTATATGGTCAAGGAATTATACAATAGAAGACAAGATGCTTATATAGGGAAGAAATGCATTACTGTATTAAGTGAATAGAAAGTGGAGAATACAACCCATGCCTTGATGTTGCAAGGTCCCCTTTCAATGGCTCTTTGCTTCAACACACACTCCTTTGCTCCAATTCCTTGAGTGAAGAAGATCCACAATATGAATTGAAGAACTAAAACAAAGCTCGCAAGCATAATCTGAAGTAGAACTCTCCATACAATTCTTAGACTATTCAACCTTATCCTTTTCCAGGAGAGATCCCTCTTTATATAGTGTGAAAGAGAGATGGATGAGGAGAGTAGGATGATCCCACCAAATCAGAGAAGTGAGTAAGATCCAAACCGATTAGTGGCCACCTCATCTTCTAGAATATTCATGAAATTTGACTTTTCCCATGATTTAAGAAACATCACACCCTACCCACAAGCAGCATGCGATGACGTCGCAACCTAGGTATAATGTAGAGTGTGACGATCAGGAATCATCGCACCCTATGCATATAGAAGGGTGTGGAAAACTTCCTTCATATGGTTTTTGGCAGAGGAAATCAAATCACTTTTCCCATGGAGAAAGTCTCTTTTAATATTTTTAGGGAACATGAACACATGTTAGGTGATCACTAAGGTGAGAAAAATAATGTGTAATAGGACCACAGAGAAAAAATGGTGTCAAATGATAGGTAGCACTACGATCAGGGAAAAAAGGGGGATCCAAAGGGATAAGAGCCAAATAAGGGTCTCAGAGATGGGTCAGGTCCACACAAAAAATTGTGTTAAAAATGAGAGGTATCACGGGAATCGGGGCGAAGAGAGGAACCCAGTGGGATAAGTTTTTTTTTTACTCCTATGGAGTTACACTCTGTCCTAAATAATAATGCAGTGATGAAATTCCCAAATGATTAACATGAAGAAATGTGTAGTAATTTTTCAACCATAATGCAGAAGACACAGTTGCGTGACAATAGATCTTGTCCATTCTTTTTTCTTTTTTTTCATCCCCAAGCATAGGATACTCGGGTCTTTTACATACAAGGTTTTTCCCTATGCTATATCTCTCTGATATACATGTGGGGTCCAACAATAGTACTCAACCTGATATCTCAGGGCACCAAATAAGGATGCTAGACCGTTCCCTTAGACGTACTACCTAAATACCTAGGTACTAGAGAGTATCTTCCCGAGTGTTTTTCTTGGTGGCACTATATCAGTCAAGCAGTTAGTCGATTTATCTATGGAGGGCTTCAAGAGATCTAGGCCAATCCATATACATGTGTTTTCATATGTGCTACCACTCAAAGGGGTACCAACATGGGTTACAAGGGTGGCCAACAAATGTGCGCTTGGGTACCACTTGTATTTCCTACGTGTATGACTCACTGACCACAAGTTTATGCATTTAACCACAAATCTCTATAGCTTTAAGACGTCGGAATACGTGTCTACCATAAAAAAAAATTAACCCACAATTTTCTACCAAGGAAGGTGTTCTAATACCACTTGTAGTATTCAAGATATAAAATAGTATGTAGAACATAAATATTTTAAATATAAATGGAAAATAAGCAATGATATAATCAGAACAATACTAGAATAATACCAGAATAACACCAGAAATAACACTTTGATTACTGATAGAAATGTTCACTTGCCTCTTTGAGGGGGAAACCTCTAGCAGAATAGATCTCTATTACAATAATATCAAATACATGATTTCTCATACCCTCTACTTCTATTTATACTCTATCTATCCAAAAGAACAATCTAGAAGAAGATCCTTCTAGAAGCTGAAGCTTCTATTAGGTCTTCTTACATTTGACTTATTCTTCCTTATTGTTAGGCCTTATTAATATT
This sequence comes from Picea abies, assembly GCA_900067695.1. Taxonomy (NCBI): domain Eukaryota; kingdom Viridiplantae; phylum Streptophyta; class Pinopsida; order Pinales; family Pinaceae; genus Picea; species Picea abies. The sequence continues at coordinate 2,996 of CBVK0100408274.1, read as the reverse complement.
AGCCTTTATTACATGCAATTATATTATTCTACCTATGTGAGGGGTTAGGGAGGTTAGGTCCCTAACAATGACATTGCAGGTATAGTTGAAGAGTGATGACATAAACATTGTTGTAGTAACAAAACACCAAGGAAGGTGTTATTCCAAGGGAGAAGGGATGTAATATCCTTGTTTGATCGTCTTGAATATTGTAAGTATTTTATTTTTGCAATTAATAAAAAATGACCATGGCTAAAAAATAACGAGCACTTAAAGAGGATATGATACCACAAGAGGGGAAAGGTCAGGGGGTATAAGAGAGGTTTATTCCAAAAAAAATCTACCATATGTTACCGTGAAACTTCACTCATTTCAAAATTTAAGTTTTCAAATTTAAAAGAGGTTAAGAGGAGTGGATGAAATAAATTCTTCAATCTAAGCCATCATTTCCTAAAAATAGAAATTTGTCTTCCCTACATTCTTGGCACTAGGAAGAGTTCAATTAGGAATCTCTTTCCATCTTCGACTCATGTAACAAGAATGAAAATTTGAATAGGAAAAGGGAGCTAATTTTTGGAAGAGGAAAAAAGAGGAAAAATGAGAGTTCTTGCTGAGAAAAGAACCCTTCCATAACATGTGATAGAATAATAATGAAATGAATCCATGAGAGCTCTAGGAAAATCCAAGAACCAAGATAATTTTCACCAAAGTTGAGGGACATTAGCTTGAACCTTTCCATTCACACATTGAATAACACTAAAGGGAGGATACTTCTAAGGGACTATTGAGGAGAGAAGGAATACCTCCTTATGTTCTGTGGGAAGAGATTAATCTGAGTATTATTCATTGATTATTTTCCCTGGTGGTATCATAGCCCAGTTAGGGAGTGGTGTCTATAGAATCTTACCTACAATTGAATGGAAATTTCTCACTTTACTAGTTGTCTGGTCTATAATATTTAGTGAGATAAGTTCTTCCTATTTGTTTTGAAATTTCTTTATATCTACTGATCATAGTAAATTTCATGTTTATGGATTAGTCAACTGAAGCATTCATCCAATTGAGCATATAGTCTTCGAGTCTTTGGGATTATTATTTAGTTAAAAATAATTCTTGGATGGAGGAAGGATTTAAATTATTCTTTCGATTTTAGCTTATATGAGGTTGTATGTGCAAAATGGTTCAATCGACATTTGTTTGATTCACCTTTGTTATAGTTGGGTTGATCATTGGTTTCATCTTGTTGAATTAATAACATTTTACTATTAGTTGTTGTTTTGTAATCTGTGTGGTTCTACTCTATACCTAACATCCAACACCATGTAATATTAACCTTGGATGAAAACTAGTAAGGCAATTTGTTTTATTTTTAATGTCTTTGTTTTATGTTGCTAACCTTCTACATAATTTCTTCTTCTTAATGGCATAAGATAAGAAATTCATATAACCAATATAGGGGTTGTAATATGGATTGGTGTTGTATGTATTTGAATTTAGTAGCTTCAGAGTATATTTTCTCAAATACTACAGTAGTTGTATTCTATACTTGTCTCCACACAGGGTATACACACATCTCATGCAACAACCATGGATTCCTGTATTTTCATTGTAATTGGTCTCAATTAACATAGAATCATTTCAAATTATATCCTTGCATCTCAACTATGATGCAATAATGACCATTTAAGTTAGACCTTGATTTAACATGTGGCTTGTTTTTAGTACGTGACTTAATTCAACAATGGATAAGGGTAACTCCAAATTTTCTAGTTTTCATCTCTATGCATATATGCTAGTTGTGGGTTGTGTTTATAATTGTATCTCTTACCTTATTTTATTTCAAGGTTCTTAGGTTATGCCTAGTTCCTCCTGATGTTTTTGTCACATGTTGTCCATTGTATCCTTCTATAATTTGTGCCAAATATGGTCAAATATACAAAGATAAATATTTAACCTGTATAATTTTATAATGAGGAAGGTGCAGGGAGATGAAAATTATGAAATGTGAGCACTTATCTTGCACTAAAAGTATCACAAACATGTAGTGAATAAGTGTGGATATTTAAGATGCTGGGATTATTTTATGATATTAAGTAGATTGTTCAAATTACTCTTCCTTTTGGATCTTTCCATAGTTCTATTTTTGCATGGTGGTTGTGAGCTACTTCCATCACAGATATGTTGAGTAGTTAATGGAAAATGAATATAAATTGGAATTCATAACTTTGACTAATTTAATTGGTTCATTTGGAGTGGTTGGTCCTCTAGACAGTAACGACCCTCCCCTGTAGCATGAAGCTCTTAGGTTTTAGTGTCTGCATTGGCTCATCAAGAGATTTCTCTAAAATTAATTGTCCACTCAGTTAGCTATACCAAACTGCCAATGAAAAAATCATGGAGTGAATCATTTCTATTTCAAATGAAGCCTTACTAATGATTGTTGTAAACAGGTAGGGATCTACGACAACATTAATTCTTAGAACATTAGTGACAATTTCTTTTGGAGGTATAATATACTTTTTTGTTTTTTTTGTTACAAATTTGATTCAAGTTCAACTAACCTAGTAAGCAATATTCAATTATCTCTATGGTTGAAATTGCAACTACAAAAACAAGGTTACATGCTTAATTTAACATAATTGTTGCATATACACTTTTTATCACATAAACCTAGTGTATTTGTTGCATACATGTTAGTTGGAATTATAATCCAAATTATATTGTGCATCATTTTCTCCCACCACTAGTTATGAGATGAAAAACAACCAATTTTGTGGGTTTGTTTTAAAGCTTGTGTACTAGTTGAAGATTTATTGGTCCATTGGATTTCCCAATTGAACTATTCCTAGTGAAGTTTAAATTGCATGCTTTCTAAATCATAATTGTATTTAAAGGCTCAATGATCCATAAAGACTTCTTCCTTTTTCCATTGGGGTAGGGAAAATTAGAAAACAACATATTATTCTTTAAGTTTAGGAGGCTTTTTTGTTCTTTGTAATTTTTTTAAATGTCAACTA
>CBVK0100408270.1:0-14684 GCA_900067695.1 Picea abies | reverse complement strand
CTTAAATCCTTCTTAAATTTTAAAATTCTTTTAATATTATAAGATAATACCATTCACCACATATTTATTTATACATTAGAACATCAAATCCAAGACAAGTTTGGAATTTTCTATAAAAATCTCATTTATTGATATTGATATTTTTAGTAACTTGTTCCTCAAGTTAAATGCTGGCTGTATAGTATATACATAAATCTTTAAAGCAAATTAGATGTAGAATATAAAATAAAATAAAAATTAAAATATTAAAAAAATATTTTCACACTGATATAGATGTTTTCATTTATTATGTATAATATCTATAATAACATTAAAAAATTAAGCCAATTTAAACTCATCTTAAATTATTCATATAGAAAACAACATTCTCTTCACCATATTGAGTTACATTATAACACCGAATCCAACATAAGTTTTAGAGTCACCTCTCATTTATTGATAAGATATTTCCAGTAACGTGTTTGTCACGTCAAATGCTATAGCACGTGATCCTTTGGACCAAGGGTTAGGTGTAGAATATTTCAAAAGATTTAAAAAAGTAGTCTAACTTTGCTTTGACTCGTAGGTTTGCGTTCATGAGTTCTATAAACTACTTCCCACTCAACTCCTTCAGTCCGTCCTTGCAACAATCTTGAGAAGGAAAGGCCTGTGGTAAGCAGGAAGAGAGGAGTACAATGGCAATTTCTATGCAGAAAATGGAGAAATTCAAACCCCATATTGCACAGATAGCAGCTCAGGCGACGTATGCAGGCATGAATATCATCACTAGGATTGCTCTAGTCGATGGAATGAACCACTTCGTCTTTGTGACGTACAGACAGGCTGTTGCTACATTGGTCCTTGCTCCTTTGGCATATGTTCTTGAACGGTATGTATTATTAATATGGCGAACAATAATTAACTTGTTGTACAGCATTTAATGTTACAGCTACTAGTATATATATTGTTTGAATATTTTAGTATATACACTTAAATATATTAGACAATATATATATCATCTGTTGCAATATTGAATGCTGAGCAGCAGGTTTGTTATTGTTTTTCTATTTATCTTACACAATATATATACCACCTGTTGCAACATTGAATACTGAGCAGCAGGTTTGTTATTGTTTTCCTATTTACCTTATTGATATAATGTTGAGCTATATATATAGTAAAAATACCTTAATATATACACCTTGATATATCCTACTATATATACCATCTGCTACAACACTGAAGGCTGAGAAACAGACTGTTTATTTTTTCCTTATTCACCCTATTGGTATTGGTATAATGCTGAAAGTACACCATGCATTTTATTCCAATCTAAACATTGCTTCATAGCTTTTTATTTTATTAATGCATTATTTTCCTCACAAAACAACCAAATCTGCTGCAAGATGCATCCGCAAGTGAAAGTAAGAACTAGCTTAAATAATATTCGGCCATCTTATAGTCTGTAATCTCCGCGTTGTTTGCATACACACAGGCCATTCTCACTTTAGAGTACAGCAATTGATATGTAGTATTGTTACTGTTACAGAGACCAGAGGCCACCTTTGACTTGGTCCATATTTTTTCAGATTTTCTTGCTTGCACTCTGTGGGTAAGTATAGATTGTGATGACTTTATTACTGTCAATACTTCTTAGTTCCAGATCAAGCACGGGACTTAACTGGTGAGTTTTTTTTCTGTTTTCCACCATGCAGAACCACAATTAATCAGAACCTTTACTTCACGGGATTGTATTACACCAATTCTACTTATGCTTCAGCAACAACCAATTTAATCCCAGTCGTCACGTTTCTGATGGCAACTATTCTAAGGTAGAAGTCTGATTGCAATATGCAGTAAATGAAATCGAAGGAATTCTTCTGAACAAAATAACTCAGGGAAAACCTTGAATATTTTTGTCGAGGTTGACTAAGTTAGGTTTATTTTTTCCATCATATTTCCATTCAAATGCTCACGGTAGTAATTTCATTCCTTCAGATATGAAAAAGTCGATATCAAGACTCTGAGAGGGAAAGCGAAAGTTGTGGGTACCATTATTTGTGTAGGTGGTGCAATGGTGATAACCTTATACAAGGGCTCTGTCATTAAATTGCTAACTGCATACAATTTCACAGCTAATTATAAAAGGATATTGGGTTCCAAACGGGTATTGGGCTGCATACTGCTTTTTGGGAGCGTTTTCACATGGTCATCGTGGATTACATTTCAGGTGATATTTACCATGATTTTGGGGGAAATTTTCACTTCCCCATATTAATGAAAATCCAAGGACACTTCCCCATATTAATGAATAACATTTCTGGTAAACTAGTTGCGTAAATTAGTGAGTCTTCGAACTGAACATCTTAGGAGATTAACCAAATACCCAACATCCAGTTGAACTAACCCTAACCCTTGGACTATATTCACTGTGATCTTATTTGATTCTTTGAAATATTAATCAAATTGTTGATTGATCATTCAACTTGAATTTTGAGATTTGTACTGGTTCAATGCAGGCTCCTGTTGTGAAGAAGTATCCAGCTGAATTATCATTGACTGCATTGATGTGCATGCTTGGAGCAGTGCAGTCTGGTGTACTTGCTTTTATCTGTGAATATAAGACACCAAGTGTCTGGTCCATAAGCTGGAATATTGAGCTTCTCAGCTATGTGTATACGGTACAATGAAATATAACACATTTAATGGTTTTTCTCTTTATATAGGCTGATCCAAGCCATAGAATGATGGTAGAAATTGCTGTTTTTTTCAGGGAGTGTTGTGTTCAGCATTTGGGTTCTTTGTGCAAACGTGGTGTGTACACATAAAAGGACCAGTATTCGCAGCAATTTTCAATCCATTGAATACAATATTAGTATCACTCTTGGAATGTCTCGTTTTTCATGACAATCTTCATGTGGGAAGGTTAGTGTTGAACAGTAATTCCTTCACCGATCAGCCAGCGTTGTCTGATCTTAATTTTGAAGGCAGCTCACTGCGATTTTATATTACATTTCTGAAGATAATTCACAGTTGTTGATATGCTTTGTGCCTGCAGTGTGGTGGGCGCAATTTTGATTGTGGGGGGTCTGTATTCTGTGCTGTGGGGTAAAGCGAATGACCAGGAGACCGAGCAGCGGGGTGAGAGTGGAGCAGAATATTTCAATAACATTAATGGTGTTGGAGATGTTGATGATCACCAAACTGCCATTGACATTAAACGGCCACTACTACAAAGTAGGTCACATAATTAAATGAGTGCTGGACAGGTAGCCTATGGGCAGAACCGTATCGCATCTACCCTTTCCAAAACAGGGAAATTCGCTCAAAAGAGAAAAGATGGTAACGGTGAAATGAATTTTCCAAAAGCATTTGCGGTTTGAAGATTATCATGGAAAACGAGACATTCAGAGAGTGACTGGGGATATTTAGATAATATATTACATTGTAAACGTGAAGTGAGTACAATGAAAGAGAAAGTGTAGTTTTGAATTTGTTAATTTTTATATATTATATATATTTATTTTATTTTTGGAAAGTATTTAAACCGAATGGTGTGTGAATTGATGACCATAGTATAGGTTTTTTTTTGGGATTTGAATCTTGGTGGGGAGGATAATAAACATTCCTCTCAACCATCAAACTAGATTTTATTGACTTTTTCACTTTAAATCTATTAAACAAAATGATGTGTGAATTGATGATGATAGTATAGGTCTTATTTTTGTGGGATTTGAGTTTAGATGGAGAGGATAATAAACATTCCTCAAAATGATGTGTGAATTGATGATGATAGTATAGGTCTTATTATACCTGTCGATAGGCATGGTATATAGCTTTGAGTTAGGCTAGGCATGGTATATAGCTTTGAGTTAGGCTTGACTTTCTATTAGTTCACGGTTGACCATAAAATATACACCCCTTTATCCAAAGTTTTAAAAAATAATTATTTATTTTAAATTTTAAATCCCATTTATGTGATATCTTATTAGCCAAAAACTTTGAAGTCTTATTGCTACCTTCACTTCCCCCAATGTTATTGTAATAAATATTTCTTTTTTTTTATATATATTGTCAAAAGTTGGGGGCCTATCTTGTTAAATAAATAATTGGCATGGATATGCATTTTTTATTTTTTTGGTTGTTCTCATTTAATGGGTACCTTTTTTCTAGGCACATTTAAATAAAATAAAATAATATTTTGTAGGTAGGATTCAAATGGATGGCAATTGTACTTTTTCTTTCACAATTATTTGAGTGTTAAAGTTAAAATAAAATAATATAATATTTTGTACAATTCAAAGTTGATGGCATTTTCTCCGGATGGGGTGACATGCGGCAGCTCCTCGCCACCTGGCTCAACACTAAGCCACATCATAAATGTTGATGGCCGCCACCCATCAGCCTTGCATTTACGATGGTAGACAACCATTACAACCGTTATACGGAGGAGGGACACCTCCCTCACACGAAAACTCTCGCTCACAACGCACTCAACATGACAGGGTCTATGGATAGCCAGGTGAATCCGGTCTTTGGAAATTTGTATTTTCGAGCGCCTGGATAGAGTTGGTCTTCTCTTGCTTTGGGTCTCCCCGTCGTTTGGGAGCTCTGGTGCAGCTTTGTTTCCTTCTCATCCTGGCTTACTCTCATCTCGTTGCATCCTCTCTGTATTGTTATATATCCCTTAGCAAACATGACCAGGAAGCGGGGCAGGCCTCGTCGTGGCTCGGCCTGGTACACCCACAAAGCACAGAGGCAAAGGAAGGAGAAGCTGGAGTGCGCTCTGTCGTTGGCGACCTCCATTCTTCGAAAGAAGGCTCGAGCTGACCAATTGGCTCTGCATGCTATCATTGCGGAGACTGGGGCCGGGCGTAGCAGTGAAACCATGGCAATTGAGCCTGGAAACAGGCCAGAGGATGGTGTCGCGGATGCGTTTCCTACCTGTTACGTTGAAGAAATACCGTTCATGGAGGAATTGGCGACCACCCTAGAACCCCAAGCCATGGCAGCGAACTATCAGGATGGAAGCGGTCCTAAAATTGAGCTGCCAGATGATATCCTTGGGTGCATTGTCAAGGAAATTCCATGGACGGGTGACTACAGCCCCACCAGCCATGCTGTGCAGGCAACGTTCGAGGAAGAAACTCGGGACAAAGCTTGAGCCGAAGAGAACACGGATGAGAACAACCCAGCGAGGAAGAAGGAAGCGACCCGTGCAGAACTGCTGGAGCTCGAAGCCGGAGATGGAACAACCGTGGAAGTGAGGGACGTAATCCTCGACGACGCAAGTAATGTCTTGCATGGTACTTTCCTCCATGCAGAGCATCTGGCTCTGGTGTTCGAACTCCGAGGCCACATGACAGACCTGGAGCGCAGAGCCCTTCTCATGGGCCAGTGTCTGGACCTGCTCCTTGACACGTACTCCAATGCTCCAGCAAAGAGGAAGTGCCCTCTCTGTGCGCAGGCATTCGCCATCCCAGCTGGGTCCACGTGGCAGACAAGCAAGGGCGACGGGTCACCGGGTATCTAGGATCTTCTATGCTATTTTGTTTCTTTGTTTAATCATGCTATTGTTACATGTTCACTTGGACTATAGCCATCTATCCTGGTTTCCTCCGGGCAGGACAAAGGGCAAAACAGTTCTCCAAACCATGCTGGTTTTCGGTAAAACGACAGCATTTTTGGTGGCTCGGACCTATATCTCTGTACATTTTGTCAAGGTTTCTTTGATAACTTAATATAGTAGGTTCTACCTTTTTTACTTAACAAAAAGAAAAAAAAGTTGATGGCATTTGTATTTTTGTTTTCACAATTTTTTTAAGGGTTAAACTTAAATATAAGTTTTATTTTTATTTATTTTTATATTACAAATTTTGAGTGTTAACCTTAAATATAAGTTTGAGCGTTTTACAATGTATAATCTAAATGCTTTATGAAATTGGGTTTTTTTTAGATCATTCAAAATAATGTGAAGGGATATTGGTTATTATACATGCGGCTTACCATGGTATATAGTATTGGATATTGATCTTCTATTAGCTAGGGTTTGACCAAAATAATTTTGAGCATTTTTAAAGGTATAACATTACAATTTTAATTTTTTATTTATTTTTTAATTATTTAAAAACATTTTTCTAAATTGTGATTCGTTGTTCAAATGCATCTCTTATTGTCGCGATTGCATAAGGATCTTCAACAGTTGCGGAAGGATCTTCAACGTCCTTTAATAAAATAAGGATTCAATAGCAGCAGGTATACGTTGATATACAACCTTGTTTTTGTGGGATTTGAATTTAGATGAAAAAGATAATAAACATTCCTCCCCACCACTCAAACTATATCTAATTAATTTTTTCACTTTAAATCTATTAAAAATTTAAAATACATATATATATATATTTTTAATACAAACCATTTTAATAATAAAAACAAAGTTTAAATATAAGAACTATGATACTTAATAACATTTAAGAGCTAGAAAATTAAATTATATAATCCTTCAATAACATTTACTATTATTTTATTATTACTATTACTATTTGTTGTTTATCTTTAGGTTTATATTTAACCTGAGTAAATGTAAAAATACCAATTATTATTATTATTTGTTTTTCTATTTCTTATTAAATCTAATAAAATGTAAAAACACCAATTTAAATTCTAAAACATGATTAAATATCTCTAATCCACATATCTTTATTTTTCAATTGTATCTTATCCACATATCTTTATATTTTAATTATATATTTTTGAGTTACAAAATGGAAAAAAAAAGTTAATAAGATGAAATCCCTATATGTTAATTTAAATTAATATATAAATTCTAAAACATAATTCAATATTTGTAATTTACATATCTTTATCTTTTAATTATCTTTTTTATTTATTCTTTTATTTAATGTCACTATCCAATACATACCCTACCCCCTACTCCTTTTGAACTTGTGACTTTTTAAGAAGAAACACATGTTCTTAACCATTAGGTCCACTCAAGATATATATTTAAATGTTAATTTTTTAATATATATATATATATTTTTTAATCTTCAAAATAATTGTTATTAATTTTAATTTCAAAAATATTTTTCCATATAAGTGTAGAAATTATACACCTTATTTATTTATTCTAACTTTCATGCTAATTTTTTTGAAGTGCTATCACTTTTGTTAGGGACCTAACCCTTTATGTAGGTAGAATAATATATTTCCATGTAATAAAGGTCAATATTAATAAGGCCTAGCAATAAGGAAGAATAAGTCCAATGTAAGAAGACCTAATAGAAGCTTTCACTTCTAGAAGGATGGTTCCTTTGATAGACATATTTAGTATAAATAGGAGTCAAGGGTATGAGAACTTTTGTCTGGGATATTATTGTAATAGAGCTCTGCTCTACTAGAGGTTGCCCCCTCAAAGAGGTAAGTGAACATTGCTCTCGATAATCAAAGTGTTATTTCTGGTGTTATTTTGTTATCATTTTGGTATTATCGTGGTGTTGTTCTGGTTATATTGTGTTTCATCTGCCATTTCTAGCTATTTATTTTTGTTTTTCATACTTTCTATATCTGGAATATTACAAGTGGTATCAGAGCACCTTCCTCGACAGAAAATTGTGGGTTAATTTTTTTTCAGGGTAGAGACGTATTTCGGCATCTTTAAGCTACAAAGATTTGTCTTTACATGCATAAACCCACAATTGGGGATTCATACACGCATGAAATACAAGTGGTACTTAAGAAAAAATCTGGTGGCCACCCTTGTAACCCCCGTTGGCACCCCTTTGAGTGTTGGCACATCAAACAACACTTGTATACGGATGGACCTAGATCTCGTGAATCCCTTCGTAGATAAACCAATCGACCGCCTGATTGATATAGTGCCACCGAGAACAACACTCGGGAAAATACTCTCTAGTACCTAGGTAGTCAGGTAGTACGACTAAGGGTACGGTCTAGCCTTCTTAGTTGGTGCCCTGAGATATTGGGCTGAGTACTACTAGTTGACCTCTCACGTATATCAGAGAGCTATAGCATAGGGAAAACCCTTGTCTGTAGAACCCTTGAATACCTAACCCTTGGGATGGAAATGAAAACAAAACAGATAAGATCTATTGTGGTGCAACTGTGTCTCCTGCATTCGAGTTGCGAAATTACAACACATTTCTTCCTGTTAAGCATTTGGACATTTCATCACTGCGGTATTCTTCAAATCAGAGTATAACTCTGCAAGAGTAAAATAAAAAAGTCTAGATCCTGTTGGCACCATTATTTGATACCTATTCCATTGTTTTTCTCTATTCGTCTTGATTGCAGTCATACTTATCATTTTTCAACAATTTTTTTTGTGTGGACCCAACCTCCTTCCAACACCCTTAATTGGGATTTACCCCATTGGATTCACCTCGTCGCCATAATCGTTGTGATACACTTCACCCATAACCCATTTTTTGTGTGGTCCCACCTACCCCTTTTCGTGTTCTCTAGTCATCATGGCCCATACCCATATCCAAGACTTGGAAGCTCACTTCAATACCTTGCACTCTAATTTCACAGATTCCCAACAAGAAGTGCGACAGATCAATGCCAATATTCTCTCCCTCAATCAAAAAATGCATTCCTCCATTGCGACTTTAGTCGCTACCTCAATCGAGGAACTCAGACAAGAGCTCAAACAAGACATTACTACCCAGCTTGAATTTGTCGCTACGATGATCTGTGCTAAGCTGCATATCCTTGCAGATCTTACCTTATATGACCCACCTTTGCATCCCGAAGGTAAAGCTTCCTCTCATTCCCAGAATTTTCAACCCCATCACTTTTAGCGTGAACTACGCCTTCCGCATGTGGATGTGACCAAATTTTATGGATCGAATCCCACTGGATGGGTAACTCAAATGGAACATTATTTCTCTTTGTATGGCATTACAGATGAGTTGGCCAAACTTCAGTATGGTGTTCTCCGTCTAAATCAAGAACATTGGAAATGGTGGCAATGGAGAAAAAATGCCCGCCAAGGGTATGTGGCTTGGACACACTTTGTGGCAGAGCTTTATGAACGTTTTGACACTAACCCAACCATTTAGGTCATTTGACAAAGTTGAAACAATATGGCACAGTGGATGACTTTATAGCTACATTTGAGCGACTGGATTTTCTTATAGAGGGCATGTATGATGCTTTTTTCCAAGAATGTTTAATCAATGGTCTCAAGGATGAGATTCGTGCTCATGTCCTCATGGCTCGGCCTAGGAGTTGGGTGGATGCTACTAAAAGAGCTAAGGAAGAAAAAAAAGTTGTCTCTTCTCAAAACCGCAAACCCTCCTTTATTCCTCATAGTAAACCAGTATCTCCCACTCCTCCTTCTACTCCACTCAAGATCCAAAAATTGACCAGGGATGAAATGGCTGAACGCCAACTCAAAGGACTTTGTTATAATTGTGATGAAAAATATTTTCTGGGACACAAGTGTAAGGAACAAAATATTTTTATGGCCATCTCAGAGGATCTTTCAGAAGAGGATGTTAAAGCTCCCCTTGTGTCTGTGTCACCTAAACCCAAAGACATGACCCCTCCCTCAGACCCTCCTGAAGTAGAACCGATCATTTCCCTAAATGTTCTCACTGGCTTCTCTGCTCCTCAAACCCTCAAGCTAATTGGTTACATCAAGCATAGGAAGGTCATCATTCTAGTTGATATTGGAAGCACCCATAATTTTATTCATCACTACATTGCCCAAGAAACTAATTGCTATATCCGTGCAGTCAATAATTTCCAAATCATGATTGCCAATGATGGGTCCATGAAATGTGGAGGGTGTTGTGAAAATGTGCATCTCCAAATCGGTGACTACCATCTGAAATCTCATATGTTTGTTATCGACATGGTCGTTTGTGACATTGTGTTGGGTGTGGAATGGCTAAGGACTTTGGGTCCCATTCTCATGGATTTTAAGGAATTAACCATGCAATTCGACCAGGAGGGCCAACAATATAAGTTCCAAGGAATCATCGTCGGTTCCCTTTAGATCATTAGTTCCCATCACATGGAAATGATGCTAAAAAAAGGTCATTCTAGCATCAATTCCCAACTTCGTGCCATCCAAGCCACTGAGACACCCTCTATGTCGCAGGACCTCCAATCCATCCTCTCTAAACATAACATGGTTTTTTTCACTCCCTAGGGACTCCCTCCTTCCTGTGGTGTTCATGATAATTCCATTCCCCTTGTCCTAGGAAGCCTTCCTCCCAATATCCGTCCCTATCATCACCCCTTTTCCCAAAAAAATGAAATTGAAAAAATGGTTCAAGAACTACTTAATGCGGGTGTTATCTACCCTATTACGAGCCCCTACTCTTCTCTTGTGGTCATGGTCCTTAATAAATAAGGTTCTTGGCGCATGTGTGCTAACTTCTGCGCCCTCAACAAACTCACCATTAAAGACAAATTTCCCATTCCTTTCATTGATGAACTCTTGGATGAATTGAGTGGTGCCCAGTTCTTTACTAAACTTGATCTTCGTTCGGGCTACCACTAGATCTGTATGAAAGAGGCAGACATTCCTAAGACTTCCTTTAGAACTCATGAGGGCCACTATGAGTTTTTGGTCATGCCCTTTGGCTTTTGCAATTCTCCATCCACTTTCCAAAGCCTCATGAATCATGTCTTTCGTCCTTTTCTCCATCATTTTGTGTTAGTTTTCTTTGATGATATCCTCATCTACAACAAAACCTGGACATACCATCTTGCTCATGTGGATCAAGTTCTCCATCTAGTCTCTTAGCACCAACTTTTCCTCAAACAATCTAAATGTGCTTTTGGCACCTCAGAAGTAGAGTACTTGGGTCAACTTGTTGGCAAGGAAGGGGTCAGGCTGGATCCTAAAAAGATTGAAGCTATGCAATATTGGCCTCACCCAATGATTCTCAAAATCTTGCGGGGATTTCTGGGTTTAACGGGTTATTATCGCAAGTTTGTTAAGAATTATGGAAATATTGTGACACCTCTCACTGCACTCCTAAAAAGAATTATTTCACTTGGACTCCATCAGTTGCTCAGGATTTTCGAACCTTGAAGATGGCCATGTGCACCACTCCATTCCTGGCCCTTCCTGATTTCACAAAGACCTTTGTCCTGGAATATGATGCTTTCGGGAAAGGAGTTGGTGTTGTCCTTATGCAAGAGGGTCGGCCTTTGGCCTTTACCAACAAACAATTGTCCAAGACAAATTTGGGAAAATCAATCTATGAAAAGGAATTGTCTGCTATTATGCATGTTGTGGATCTTTGGTGACCTTATATATTGGGTAAATGCTTCCAAATCAAGACAGATCATCAAAGCCTCAATTATTTTTTGGAACAATGCCTTTCCTCCCCTAAGCAACAAAAATGGGTGACTAAGCTCTTTGGATATGATTATGAGATCATTTACAAAAAAGGAAAAGACGATGTGGTTGTTGATGCACTTTCCATAAAATATGAAGATGAAGGGTCTTTGTTTTCTCTCTCTTTCATTATACCATATTGGCTCCAAGTTGTTCGCTAGGAATGACTACACGATCCCAAAAGTTTGCATCTGATACAACAATTGCAGTCCAATTCTCCAGTTTCCCCAGGGTACTCTTGGCTCAATGATGAGCTTCGATACAAAGGCCATTTGTATTTAAGTAAATAGTCAAAAATTAAATCCGCGGTGCTTTCTGAGCTTCATGCTACACCCACAACTGGGCACTCCGGGTTTACCAAAACCTATGACAGGGTCAAATGTTTTTTTTTTCTGGCAGGGTATGAAACAGGACATTCGTAATTTTGTGGATGAATGTGATGTGTGTCAACACAAAAGGGTGAAATTGTCAAATCTCTTGGCACACCACAATTGCTTCCGATTCCACCTGCTATTTGGAGGGATATCTCTATGGATTTTATTATCGTCTTACCTAAATTGGGCAATAAATAAGTCATCATGGTGGTAGTTGATCGTCTTTCCAAGTATGCTCATTTCCGTGCTCTTCAACGCCCATTTACAACATCTAATGTGGCTCAACTTTTCATGGATAAGGTCTTCAAGCTTAATGGCATGCCACATTCTATTATTTCTGATTGCGACCCAAATTTCACCAAAAATTTTTGGCAAGAACTGTTCAAGCTACAAGGCACCCAATTGCATCTCAGCACAACTTATGATCCTTGGTCCGATGGTCAAACTGAAGATGTCAACAAATGATTGGAAACATATTTGAGGTGTTTTCATCGGAAAGGCAGAATCAGTGGGCTCAATGGTTACCACTAGTTGAATGGTGGTACAACATTTCGTACCATACAACTACACGCATGACTCCTTTTGAAGCTGTATATGGACAAAAGCCACGTTCAGTCCTCTCATATTTGCAAGGTGTCTCGAAGGTCCAGGCAGTTGACCAAATGCTTACAATTTGAGAAGATATTCTCCGTACCCTCAAAGAGAATTTGGTCATGGCCTAGAATCACATGAAACAACAAGCAGATCAAGGTCACTCTTAATGTCAGTTTCCAGAAGGGGATCAAGTGTTTCTTTGACTGCAACCTTGGCTTTTCCCTATGTCACCCACCCACTACGACAACTTAAATTTTTCATCTTTTTCTCGAGGAACAAAATCCTCGAGACTTCTATGGGGCCTAGCGCAGACCCTCTCTTTCCTTATCATCCTCCAAACAACCACAAGCTGGCCTTAGTGCAAGCGCCTTTCACAACTCGCGAGTCGGGAATCAAAACTCTCGACTCCCCTTTCTCCAAACACCGATACCTGAGATGTTATACAGGTATGGCTCCCTCCTCACTGGCGTCTACTACATGTAACCGTAGGCTAGGCCAAACACTAGCACCACTCGCAACCTCACCAGTTGAGGTGTTGAGCTCTTGTGCTCCTCCTTCGTGAATCCCCAAGACGCGAGAGGTCAATGTTGTGTGGACTCTGCCAAAATGACGTGCACACTCCACTTGTCAACCCCGATATACTCTGCTCACGATCTGTGTCGCCGCCACCCATCACACGAGACCTCGACCCTCGGTGTTTCACGACCTTAGCGATCAAGGTGCAACTTCTTCAACCTGCGAAACCCTGAGCCATGATAAGTCAACAGTGGATTGACTCTTTCCCAGTGTGACACGTGTACACCACCGGTTACTTGCTTCCTAGGGTAAATACTAGCACTACTCGCATCTCACAACCTCACGAGTTGGAGTGTTGACCCCTCATGCTCCTCCTTCGTGAGTTCCTGAGATACGATAAGTCAACAATGGGTTGACTCCTTCCCAGGCGACATGTGTCCATCACCTGTCACCCGTTCCCACCTTTCTCTGGGTGTTGGTTGTTACGCCACCTGTCAACCATGCGGTCCCCACTTATGGATGGGTCACGTGTTTTCACGAGCCCTTGGTGCTCGACACTTCGTGACTTCTACAATCGAAAAGAAACTCTCTCAAGTTCTAAACCCCCGATAGGTGATAACCATGAAGGTTCTGATCCAATGGTTCTCCCGTGCCTTGGATCCAACGGTCATGATCACGTCGTGATCTTGCGAATCGTGAGTTCATACAGCCCTACCCTTGACCACTCCACGTCGCGAGTCAGCGAAATGCTACTCTCCTGCCTATATAAAGGCTAAGATCGACGGTCAATAGGGCTCCGTCAGATCCTTGGATCTACGGTCTAGGATCCCATCGCTACATGTGAAGGCTGAAAGGGTTGAGGTATTAACACCTGTGCTCCTTCTCTAGATCCATTGGTCTTAACAGATCTAGGGTATTCCCAAAAGGATTCCGACCATTCATCTACCCAATGATAGGGTATTCTCTCCTTCTATAACTGGGCTCGCTATCCCTTCTGAGCTTGAATCACGAAATTCAACTTCTCCTTCCTAGAACATTACGAGAGTTAAGAAAACAAGACAATTCTCAGTGGAGTGAATTCATGCCCTGACCTTAATCCTTTGTACAGAAACTGATTATGGCATGTAAGCATACATAGGCATCCCTTATTTCTAGTCTAACACACCAGGCAATCATTCTACACAGAAATTATTATGGGCATATAAACATAAGCATGTATTCATGATATTCAGTTCGAAATACAAGGTATAAAACACTTATCAGATCTACCAGGCGTGATGCAACTGCTGAGAGGGGTTCTCGCTTCCACCCAACCGTAGGCTTAGTGACTCCAAACAAATTTACCACTAGCCACCCCTGAGCTAGACCACAATGCTTTGAGGTTCAGTCTCCTACTTCCAACTTAACAGAAATCAAGGACGAAGGTTACTCTCCTTCTCCTGAAGAAGGAAAATAATCCAGGACGAAGGTTACTCTCCTTCTCTTGATATTCAAAACTCCCTTTGTTTCCAGGGTTTCTCCAGTCTCTTTTGCGATCCTCGTCGCGTGCACTGCTCTCCTCCTTACCACATTTCCTCTCTTGCCAATTTATGTCTGCAAGGTTGTGTGTGGCACGAATTCCTCTGTCCGTGGTCAGGTCTGAGGGATGTTATGGATGGGCGGTTCACCCCCATCCCCTCATTAACTCTTGAGGAGCCTCCCCNTTAACTCTTGAGGAGCCTCCCCACCTACCAATCTGACGGGAAATCCATTCTAGGATCAGAGAGCTACTTTGGTTTGTGAGCAAGTATAAACCAGTACAGTACTGGCTCGGTGGAAGTTAACGCAACCATTCCAGGTCC
>CBVK0100408261.1:0-11121 GCA_900067695.1 Picea abies | reverse complement strand
TCATAAAAGAAATCCTTCGCCTTGTCTTCCCATAGTTTTGAATGATAAATATGAATTGGTTATGCGCTATCTGGAGTCCAGCTCCAGCCCATCAATGGGAAAGGTGTCATGAAACAGATGGCATCCATAATATAAGCTGACATGAAAAATGAAGTTGGTTGCCCCTTGGCTTTCTTTGCCTGGTATTCTGTAATTTCACTAGCCAGACTCTCTGACAATATCTTGGCCCAGTCGAAAGAATAACCTTCTGCCACATTGTGTATAATGGGTACCCATGGTTGAAATAAATGGGTTGTGTTCTCTTTTCCATAAATTCTTCACATCATCATGGCTATATACATGAACTGTGGTTCGATTGATGAGATGGAATATACGCCATGAGACTCGGCTCTGAACTTTTCAGGACGTGAACACGAGTCTTTGATCAGGTCAGAAAGAGTCTTTCCAAACTGATCACACTCCTTATTATTAAAATTCACAAGAAAACTGGCTTTATAAATGAAGTTTGATGTTGCAGACAATTTATACATGACCTGTATGTGTTCCGGTCGAAATGACCCAACAATTACTTTCTGAGAGTTGAATATCATTCAAGTTGGGATATCTACATGATCCAACAGCCATTTAATCATGTCGGTGTAAGGTAAAAGCCTCGGCCTGGTTGCTATCTTATGCAGTTATGCTTGAGCGATAATCTTATATTTGGTAGATAAGTTATCCTTTTCATTATCGCTTGAGTCATCAGGATAGTTTACCACTTTGTATTGTATGGTTTTGAACACATGTGTCCAGGTTTTAACTGTGCTTATACTTCTAGACGACATATCAGAAATAACGTCTATTTTCTGGCCAAAACTTTCACCAACTGCTTTAGGCACTTTCCATGGAGCCATGATATCAAATTCAGAATTCTATTACCTGTTACAGAGAATGAGAATGCATAAAACTAGTTATTTCGCAAAGCCAGCTCTAAGAAAACAAGAAAGTGATTCAGAATTAAAAATCCTTTTTGTCTTAAACGCATAAACCATGCATATACCTTCATTGACAACACATTTAATTCCTTTAATAAAAAGATTTGGGCATTAAAATCTGATCCTATTTGGAATCATTAAAGATTTGGGTGTTAAATAAGATATTAATGTCATTTATGGTCAATATCTCGGGAAAAGCGCATAATTTGAATGTATCAGATTTAATTTTAAGCAATAGATTAATTAGAGTATAATCCCCATTTAGTACCTTAATTAATCATACCTAACACTTAATCAAGTTTCAACGTTTCGGGTCTTGGGGAACTTTGAAGCAATTTAAACTAGGAGTTACGAAACACGAAATCCTGACAGGTTTTAATTTAATATAATCGTATTTAACTCTCTCAATTAATGGTGATTAGTTTAAAATGTCGGGGTTTTGGGTATCGGGACTTCAAAGCCTTTATATGTGAGAGCATCCTGAATCGCGAAGTCACGACGAGATTTACTCTTTGTTAATCTCACTTAAACGTTAATGAACTCGGCTTAACATTAAATATTTTCGTGAGTTCGGGTATTGGGACTTCGAGGATGCTCAATATCGAACCTTCGTATTTCATGAAACCTCGACTCCCAAAATTTCAAAAGAAAACCTTTATATAGATTGATTCATTAATTAAAAAGGCGGCTCCATAATTTGCTAAGACATTTAAACCTTTGAATTGATTGGAAGACTTCATTTCGACAATGATTATCCAAGTACATTTTTGTGCTCCCTTTTATAAAAATAAATAAAAAAAAGGAAATTTATTTTAGTCTAAGGTTTAGGGAAATATATATGTTTCAACAGGGCAAAAATTTCAGTCCTCCCTCTTGTGAGAGGTGACTTGTGGTATATCTTGGCTATTTTCATGGTGGAAAGTCTTCAACTAGGGTTTTGCTTGATTATTCTTGGTGAAGTAAGTAGAAAATATGCAATTTTGGGTTTTGCTTGATTATTCTTGGTGAAGTAAGTAGAAAATATGCAATTTTTTGTTCATGTAATAAATGTTTGTGGTAAATTTTACTTATTTCATATTGAAGATCATGAAATTGCTTGCTTAAACCCTAAGAGATAAACATAAGGTGCTTCTTTCTCTCTCTAGCCTTTCTACTTGTTAAAATTGTCAAGCATATCTTGTCTAGGGTAGGCTACTAGAGCCCTAAAGTGCTAGCACTTTAGTAGCTTCATCCTAGTTTCTTGTTGCATAATATACTTTCAATATTGTAAGGAGGGAAGATTCGCTAGGGCCTAAAAGTGTTTACTCTCTAGTGAATTTGTTTTCAATACTTGGATGTTAAAGGCCTTGAAGTGCCATCACCTTTAACATTCATTTTTTTTTTTGACAAGTATTAGCATTGTTATTTTCTCCAAGTTGTATTGTTGTTGTTATTGACTCCATAAACCCTAAAGGCACTAGTTTTCTTGCTTCTCTCTTGTTGAAGGAGTGATCAAACAATTATATTCTTTTCTTTCAAGCATACACTAACTAATCCTAACACTAATTTATCTTAGATCCCTAATTTTATTGTTGTTTTTATAAATGTCTACTACAACCATTTAATAGCAACAAATTTTCTGCATAATTGGCATTAATTGCTAGCTAATCCATTCAGAAATTGCTTGTGACAAGTTATTATCATTCTATCATTCTAATTGTGACAAGTTTACAAATCTTTGCTATTGTAAACTTTTATTTTGCTGCAATTTCATATCAACTAGCATATTTTCACTTGGTTCATTGTCTTTTGAGTCCAAAATATCATATTTGTATTTGTATTTTCCATATATGTTATATGTTGTCTTGTTCTGGGTAGGTACACTTCATCACTTCTCGTTTGGCTCATTTCCTTAGAAAGTTACCTTGTGAAATATCTAACTTGAGTGACAAGTGAGAGGGGGGTAATCCTTCATCCTTATCTTTAGCCTACCAACTCTTTAGGTCACTCGAGACGCCTCCCTTGGGTTGGACTTGCATCCTTCCCTAAAAGAGAGGATTTCTTATTGAGGTGACAGTGATAGGATATCCCATTGTTATGCCAATCTCCCTCACTTGCCTTGGGATTTGGGAAAGTACAGATTGTGCGATAACAATCACTACTATGGCGCATTAGTTACTCATGTAGCCTATATTTATTGTAAATTATTCACTCATTGAGTGTGGCACACAGTTAAAATAGAAATTATTTCATTCTTTTCTCCATTTTTGTCTTATCTCTTCATCCACCATTGCAAGTTGTGTATGTTTCATTGTTAGCTAGATTTTATGTGCAAGTATCTTAGAAACTCTTCAAATTCAATTTGAATTACTCAAAGAAACATTGGTATATATTAACGACTTGTAACACCCTTCCTAGTGTTAACCTCTCAATTCACATGACTGAGAAAAATGTATAATAAAATTAAAATTGTAAATTTAAATGTTTTAATCAACCTTTACAAAATAAGTAAAATTACACAAATTGCATAAAAGTAAGAATTTTTTTTATTTTTACTAAATATGTTTTGGTGATTTTTTTTTTTCACAATGTTTTCCCTATTATGTAACAAATATGCCCTTTTTAAATTACAATGAAATATAGTAAACTTACAATGCTCTAAAACCATTACTTTAGCTAAAAAAAAAACATAGAAAGATTTTTCATTTTATAAATATTAACTAAAACTTACACTTAACCTAATTACATTTGAATCGACATATTTATGAAACACCATTACTTCTTTCTTTAACCAAACTTATTTTGATTATTGAAAATCTTATAAATGCTCTCAAAATGGAGTAGAAATTCAAAATTTTATGTAAAGAGGATAATTATAGCCATGTCTTTATGAATACACACGATGATAATGATAAAAATGTCAACACAATGACAAAGAAACATAAGATGGAAATAAAACAAGCAAGATGCACGCCTAGCCGTTTTAATTTTGTGACACAGCATTCGCCTATACTCCAACCGTCGATTTTCTTTTCATTCTCGTCTAACATGATGGATATGATTTCATATGACAATTATGTTTCTTTGTCATTTAATGTTATTTTTATTTGTGTTGTATACCATTCACGTTGTTATCATTATCTTGACGTCTCTTCATAAAGACACGGCTCTAATTATCTTCCTCCCATGAAATTTTGAAGTGGAATATTTATAAGATTTTCAAATACTACATGTAATATGCAGTAGTTACATACTACATGTAATATGCAGTAACTATATATTACATGTAATATGTAATATGTAGTAATTATATATGAAAGTTAAGTTGTTAAGTTTTATGTTTGAATTTTTTTTTTATCTAAATTTTGAAGTTCTTTATAAGATTTTTAATCGATTTTCAACCATATGAAAGTTAAGTTTTTTTGTTTAAAATTTCTTTTTATCGAAAATTAAAATAAGTTTGGTTAGAGAGGAAAGTAATGACATTTCATAAATATGTTAATCTAATCGTAATATGGATTTAAGTGCAAGTTTTGGTTAATATTTATAAAGGAAATCTTTTTTATGTATTTTTTTAGTGAATGCAATGGTTTTAGAGTACTATAAGTTTACATTTCATTGTATTATTCTTTAGTGAAAGCAATGGTTTTAGAGTACTATAAGTTTACATTTCATTGTATTATTCTTAGATTGGAAAAGGGTATACTTGTTACAAACTCAATTATAAGGATGATTACAAACTTAGTTAATCTTGGAAACTCATCATACAACATGTCGATCATCAATATTTTGTTGTTTTGATTTTCACAATATTTATGTAGGTTAAATCTCCCCGGTCCCCTCCATTTCGTCTTTTCTCAATTGACCCCACTCATCTCTTTTATGACCATGTTTTTCCTTATAATCAATTTATAACTATTTTATTGACTTTTTAACTAATTTTTATTCCTTGTTTTCTTTGTTTCTAATCCATTTATTTCATATCTCATGTTTCCACCATAAAAAGTTGTGTGTGTGTGTGTGTGTAATTAAAATTTATCTCATTCTTACAATGTCTATTTAGTCAAAATTTTAATATTTATTAGTATTAACATTTATTTTAATAATTCTTCACAACAACTCCAATTTTCAAATGTCTATCTCATAACTTTTACCCTATAAATATACTAATTAAAACTGTTTTCTTGTACTTTAGTTTCATTTGTCTATGATGATGGGTGGACTGTCCACTCGAAACGTCGGATGTTTCAAAACCACCTACACAATTTGTATCCAAAAAGTTCTTCAAAAAATAAAAATTTGTCACAAAAACATATTTAGTATATAAAAAAAATCACTTTTATAACCTTTACACAATTTATGTAACCTTATGCATTTTGCGAAGGTTGATTAAAAACATTTAAATCTACAATCCTAATTCTATTGTGCATTTTGTGCAATTGTGTAAATTGAGAAGTTAACATTAGCGGGGGTGTTACACAGCTACACATTACTTTACTTGGTAGTTAGAAGCTACCCCAATGTCAAAATCAAATGAGATAGTGATGACTCAATTTATAGAACAACATTTCATTACCAAGTTTGGTGTGCCCTTTGTGATGGTATTTGATAATGTTTTATACTTTTCTTCCATGGATATCACCAATTTCATTTTTGTAAAGGGGATCATCTTGCATTATTCATCCAACTACTACCCCAGGGGAATAATGTTGTGGAATCTACAAATACTAACTTGATCAAGATCATAAAGATATTGGTGGTTGACAATCATTGCAATTGACACAATGCACTTCCAAATGCATTGTGGTAGATTGAGTTACATTAAAAGTAGCTTTGAGGGCATCTCCTCATTTACTTGTCTACAAAAAAGATGCAATCCTACCTTATAATTTTTTTCTACCCTCTTCGTAGTTCTTGCAAGAAACATGTAGAGAGTTCCTCAACCATCCAAAATAGGATTGACATTTTTCTAAATTTGGAGGAGGAATGAGACAAAGCAAAACAAAAGATTGTTTCTCATCAAAAAATCATTAAATGTTGGTTTGATAAACATGCATCAGATGATAAGGATTTCCAAATTGGTGATATTGTTCTTAAGTGGGCTAAGTTGAGCAAGCCAAAAGGAAAACCCATGAAGTTATTGTAGATGTGGCTGAGACCATTCAAGAGGAAAAAAGGATTGGCCTTGGAACACTCCATCTCCAAGACATGGAAGGAAACAAAGACTTCCTTTCAAAAAATGGCCAACGTTTGAAGTAGTATTTCACTTAGCTTTCCTTAAGATGGCTATCTCATACATATTAAGATTTATTTTATTTATTTCTTTATTTCTTTCAATCAATTATTTTTCATTACTTTCAAGAGCAATTTTATTTCATGTAGTTTCAATTTGTATTTTGTTTTGGTTGTTTGGTCTCTTTTATCTGAATATTGTCTTACTAATGTCATGATGTGGTTATCGATTTCCTAGAATGCAACCTTTACATGTCATTATTTTTCTCCATCTGCAAGCATTTACCCTCCAACACCTAGTGGTCAAGCCTGTCAAACTCTACATGGTTTCCTATTTGGTTATAGGCTTGACAAGGTGTGACATCAATGCAAATCATGGATATTGCAAGACTTTCTCAAATAGTGGTTGGACAGGGAAAATTTTCAACTGAATAACACTTTGACTCTTCTCACACTTTGGTTTGGTTAAAGAGTGAACTTATTGAATGAACCCATTCACATATGTTAAATGAGCTGATCATGGGAAAGGTGAAAATTCAAAAGTCTAGGGATGAAAACAAAAAAGAGGATATTCTAATGTCTAGGAAGGGAAAATATTAAATAAGTCTCGATGGAAGGAGATCAAACTCCATTAATCTTATAAAGGGTGACTACTTCCCTTGTCCATGTATTGTGAAAGCACATATCCAAAACAAAATGAAAGGATTAGGAAAGGAAGTAAAACTAATTGCAGGGTAATGCATATGATCTCCATTGGGATTATGGAGGCCTAATCGATGGTGGAGTAAGGTTTATGATGTTGTAGTGACTCCATCAAGGCTATAGACACACATGGGTAGTGGAGAAACACTTAAGCAGTATTTTGTTCCATGACTAGGGGAAATATTTTCATGACAAATATAGATATACGTTGAGGTCATGATTATAACCTAGACAATTGATTCATGTTATAAATTTAATAAATCTCATCACATTTTTCTTTTGATACCACTGATGTGTTGGTCAATTTTGGTCATATGAGTGATCACTAACTCCCTTGCAATGTAGAGTTCTTGATGAGCCTGCTCTATATCAATAATTAGACTTATACGAGGAGAAAATAAAGGTTGTATTCACTTCCTATTCATGTCTCAACAATTTCATAGAGATTATTGGCTTCACCCATTGTGTCACAATTTTTTGAGGCCCACAACTAGCTCCATGTCTTAAGACTTTGGGTCCTGTGCATAATTTTTTTATTTTAAGCCTCGTCAATTAAGCATTTCTCCTCTTGGATTGTTCTTTTGATTCATTTGATGTTTTTGGAGGATTATGAGTTGGTGACTATTTTGATAAGTGGTAGGATGCTTGGATGTCATTGTTAATTTGATGGTTTTCATACCCCTTATTCTCTTGTATGTAGGTTGTGCAATTCTTTGCATCAAGTGAAATAAAAATGTGTTTTTTGGGCTCAATTTAATTTCATATTTCTTGTTTCTAGCATGATAATGATTTAATGATATTTTGTATTGCTTATGTTTATTAGTTGTTGATTTCAACTTATTGAGTTAAATTTATTGAATATGTTTCACTGCGATGTAGGGCATAGGATGTGCAAGCATTGTCACCTTGAGATTCACAATGGATAAGTGCTATTATAACATTGTAACTAATGATAGATTTTGAACCAAGGCTATGAATCCACAAGGATGGGTCCTAGGTTGACTCTAAAACATACACCAACCAACTAACAAGCTCTCACAATTTTCTCAACCACACAAAAATCCCAGTTTACCATCTCTCTTTCCCCCTCATCCCGCATAACCCAAAGAAATGAACCCCTTTCTCTACAATGCAGTCCCTTAGGATGTTCCACCTCTTTTAAGGGATATAGTGCTATTGGCCATGAAATATCAATGCTGAAAACTCCAAGGATTCTCAATTGTGGACATTTATTTCACAACTATCAACATTCATCAATTTATTTATGGAAATATTGTAGTTACCCATATCCAACTAGCAATGGCTCTCTACTTCCAAAAATTCATTTCCATTCCCCGAAAACAAGAACAAGAATGAATGAGGAACAACCCAAAAAATGGTTGAGGAACCCCCCAATGACCAAAAAAAATGTTTTATAAAGTTACATGTAATAAAGAATCATGTGGCCTCACCAAGAATCTCAGTGCTCTTCCGATCTTGTTATAGTTTCTACTATATGCTTCTTGAGGCTTTCTGAGATGATTAATTCTAGAATGACATTCATAATTGATTTTGTTCTTAGAATAAGATTTGTAGTTTATAGCCTTGTGCCCAAAATTATTACAATAATAACATGAACCAAGAAAGATAGTTTAATACCTAGGAGATCTTTTGAATGATATTGTTTTTCTGTAGTTTTCTTCTTGATTTCTTTGCATGGTGGGTTGTTGATTCTGAATACTTGCTATTCTAGACTATGCCATCCTTATGTAATCTTATTCTTGAGTTCTTTCAACTTCTTGATTATTCTCATTTGAAGGCTTGCATTTGTCCTTCTTGGTGGATCCTCTTGCGAANNGAAGGCTTGCATTTGTCCTTCTTGGTGGATCCTCTTGCGAATTCTGCATATGTCTTTTTTTTTCCTTCCTATTTTGTAGTCATAGAGATTGAACTCTTCTTTGCATATGTTTGGTTGTATCCTAGTCCAGACCTACCATAATATGTCCTTTGAGCATTGATGATCTCTTCCAGTATTTTGATGTTGTTCTGTTGCATGTCTTTTTTCTGATTTTTTTTTCTTAGTGAAACTATTTCTATTTCCAAGCTCTCCTTCTCTTTCTCTTTTTCTTCTAACTGTCTTTTGAGTATTTCTTTAATCCTTCTGGATTCCTCCACTTTGACTTTTATGTTCATAATTATCTATTGATATTCTTTGGGACTTTGAGAAATCTCCTTTAGCTCGAGTAATTCTCCCTTGAGTGATTTGTTTTCATTCCTCTCTTTCTTTAGTTTACTTAAGGCACTGATTAGTTATTCTTCAAGATCTACCTCACCTTCTTCTTCATAATATTCTTCATCATTTTCAAAATCCATAAATAATACATTTTCTGAATCACTATCACTATCATCATCCTCATCTGATGAGGAACTGTCCTCCTTTGAGTAGAGACTTTTCTTAAATAATTTCTTTATGTTTCTTCTCTGGTCTTCCTTTTTATGTTTCTTTTATTTCTTGAGAGATTATTCTTCATCACTATCTCACTTCTTAGCATAAGGAAATTTAGAATAAAAATGATCAATTTTACCACAATTAAAGAATATTAAGGGAATCATACCTTTGTACTTGATGGTTCCTCTCTTCAACTTCCTTACAAAGTTGGAATATTGAGAGGGGGGTAGAATTAGTATTATGCAATATTTTACCACTTTTAATCAGAATATGTAATAATCAACTTTATTAGCAGTATATCATCAATATATCATGAGCAATACCAATAAAAAATGCATAACAAATAACCACAGATACACAATACACCAGAATTTACATGGAAACCCAAATTGGAGAAAACCATAGAAAACCACAGAATGCTTTCTTATATATATAAAGATTACATTCATAAGAAGTCACAACTCCCTGTTTACAGGACCCAACCTAAAGGAAGCTACAACTCATTGAATTCTCTAGCTACAACTAGAAGGAGGCTCCAACCCCCTAATTTACAGGCTCCAACCTGAAGGAAGCTCCAACTCCCTCTACTTTTTGGTTGCAATCGGAAGGAGGCTACAACCCCCTTTCCTTTCCCCTCCCTTCCTCCCTGAAATATAAATGTAGACCGCCACTGTCATTGTCACTGATATTCAACCTATCACTATAACTGTCACTGATATTGATACACAACCTGTCACTATAACTGTTAATGATACTGATACACAACCTGTCACTATAACTATCATTGATACTAATACATCATCATCACTAAACTAGATCTATTCACATCACCAAGAGAATCTCTTAAAACATATACCCACCATCATCAATATGTGCAATAAACTATGTGTCAAAATATTCCTCAAGCAAGTGCCATAACATTCATCATGTACTAGAAATATATCTCAAATCATATGTTCAACATCACCAACATATGCCTCTAGCTATGTGCAAAAGACTCTCCAAGATATGCCTCAAGCATATACCATAAAATCAAGATGTAACCTTTAAAACACATATAAATACATACCTTTAATCATGTAGCAATCTGATATATAAGATCATAGACCTATAGACCTTTCTCAAACTTTTCATTAAGAGATCAACATCTTCATTGACCTTTCCTTCAGCCTCGCTCGACAAAACTTGGCATCTGGCGGTGCCTCACTTGACGAGTGTTGTGCAACCAGTGAGGGCCTTGTGGGACGCCCTACACCTGACATGCGAGGGCCTACTCAATTAGGGTATTCATAAACCCTTCTCCTTCTGTAGCTACAAAAATTTCACCCTTTTCTCTCCTTCGCTTCCTCATATTCATTACCTCAGAATCAATAATAGATCACATCCTTTCTTGATAAATTTATAAAATGAGAGACTCTTTGATGTGTATTTATACCTTTTCAAGTACCTCCCTTTCTTAACTTTGGGGCCGACATGTAACTTTTAGTTGCAACAACTTTTCTCCTTTAATTAATTTTTGGGCCGACTTGTAGCTTCTTATCCATAGATCCGGGGGTTCTTGAAATTACTTCAGGGCTTCATCTTTAAGAGAGCATAACTTTTCAACTGTGAAGAGCCATGTGGTGTACCATCTACCATTGGAAATGACATGATAAGGACTATCCATCTATGAGAGTTTAGAATTCATTTACATATTCCATAATCCTATTAAGCCCTAAATCGTGGAAAGTTACCCCTTAATTGGGGCATATTACATTAGTATTGTTATTTTATTTATGTTGTCTTGGGTCCATTAGTTGTAATTGT
>CBVK0100408255.1:0-10881 GCA_900067695.1 Picea abies | reverse complement strand
AAAGGTAAAATATTGGTTTATTTTGAATTATAAGAGTTTGAGCGCCCAATTAGAAGTTCCTGCGAGATTTTCCGCCATCACCCCAGCCTGATACATATATAGTCAATGTCCTCCATAGGTAAACTTATATCCTTCTTACTCTTTATGTTCTCATTATTAAAATGCAAACATCTCAGCCTATATAAGGTAAGAAAAATGTAAACCTTGTAGAGGAAGATCTTGTCGACAAAGATAAGGATGTTTTCGATCATGTTGTGTCGTATGTTCCCTTTGTGTTATATCAATAGGAAAACCAAGGTTTTTTGGATTTGGCTGACCATTATCATGCATCGAAATCCGACCTTTCCAAATTCATAGTACCTTGGGTTTACAATTTCCATGGTTTGTAGTATGGTGCGCTAAGAATTTCATCCCATTTAAGAGAGCCATAATTTCCACAGTCGGGTTTGTTCTCATTGAATTAAATGTTCAAAATATTAATGAGATGATGAGAAGGTCACTAAATCTCGATAGTGAGCCACTAAATGAATTAGTAGAAACAAAATATTTCAGAGAATTGGAATCAAAAGATAGGCTTACATTGCTACAGTCATACCTCCATACAAATATTGATGTTCCTAGTGATGATGTTGTCATTCAAACAAATATCTTTCCTAAAAAATTTTAGAAAATTATTTCTATGAATTTTATGATATTGGGGAAAAAATATGATTTAATAGTAGTTGAGCTTGTCTTATGGATTATGGTTTCAATCTTCCCTATCACAGCGAAATCCATCACTAAATTTAACTGTGCCCAATTTCTAGCAGATCAAATCCACTACCAACTATCTAAATTCGAATCTCTCAGAAGCTTCAGATATCAGTCTTAACTAGTTCACCTTTTTCTGTTCAAACAAGTCTTTCATTTTATGCATCTAGGGATAAATATTGAAGATGATCTTGGTAACCAAATTGTAGTTACTCAATGGACTTTTGTGATTATGAAGAAACCTTTGAATGTTGAATTTTCATAGTATGTGGATCAATTTATGTCTAAAGCTTACCAAATCATACACAATTAGGTTCCTCCTAGAATATTTCATGAGTGCAAAAAACTATTACAGTTAATCCCAGAAAAAGAGTGGGAGACCGATATGTCTTTGAATATTATACTGAAATCAGGGTTTATGGTTGTCAACTTGCTCCCTTTTGCTTTTTTGTTTTCATGAATCCTAGAATTTTTTCCCTTGAATATGTTAGGCAAATATTGAACTCTGATGAAATTCACTTTGTGTCAAATAAATATAAGGTAACTTTTAAATTGAAGAAGGAAGTAGGTCCTTTCATTGTCAATTCTAGATCAACACTACAAGTGACAAAAAAATGCTTTCATCTACGGGATTACAATAGGGAGAACCATGGAATTGTGACCCTCATGGAATAATTTCATCAAAAATAATTTTGCATGGGCAAAGTTAGCAAAAAAGAGCAACTGGAGCTATTGGTAAATCAAGAAAGTTGGCAAGATGTGCAAAATATTCTACAGTTCCATGGTAAAGCATCTAATCAGTTAGCAAAGTCTCCAATCACACAAAATCCACAACAGTTTGAGAAGACACGCAAAATGAGATATGCAGAGTCTTCCTTAAAGAATTCAAAAATAGGGGAAGAAGAGTTAGCTAAAAACAAGAACTAAGAATAAATTGAAGAGGAAGGAGAAACAAAGTTTCCTAAAGAAATAATTCCAAATAAAAAGGGCACTGTTGTGACTATATAGGTGATATCTTCGGAAAATATGAAAGACGTGGTAGGTCAAAGTGAAACAGAGTTAGGGACTAGTGATCAATCAAAGCAATTAGACCAAGTTCAACAATTCATGGAAATTAGAAAGGCATGTGAAAGCATAAAGAAGAGTATGATTCCCAAAGTCTATGACCGTGATGCATATTAGACCAGAATGATATCAGTTGTAGATTATGAGAAAGGGACATCTCTATTGATCTAAATAATGTTCACCCTTTGGATAAATTTGACTTGCATAGAAAAACTACAGAAATGATAAACATAGATGCCATGATAGATAATATTGGAATCAAGAAACTCCAAGCTATAAATGATAATCTCGGGATTCAGTTAAAGAATGGAAATTTAGCTACTAGGACTAGATAAATGAGAGTGGAGGATCTAGAACAATGGATAATAGAACTTGGAGATAATCCAAAAGATGAGGCACCCATTCAAGAATTAATGAAAGCAAAGGACAAAGATATCCAAGTTTTGAAGAAAAACCTTAAAATCTCGGGAATTAACCATGTACAGACTCCAGAAATACAAGAAATCCGGGAAGAAAAAGAAAATCTTGTGAAGAAAATGGTAGAGATGGGAGAGCAGATGGAAATGTATGAAAATCAGATTGACATTTTAAAAGGAGGGTATTATTATCTTCAAGCAGCAGATACATCGGATCCAATAGCTGGACTATCAAGGGTATTAGCAGATCTGAACCTGAAAGGTGTTGAAATTGAAATCTTAAATAAAACAATCTCAGAGTAGAAAGAAGAAATCAAATATAGAGACAAAATTATTGCAGAATATCATAAACTGAATGATTAGATGTTAACTGATATGGAACATGTGAAGACCAAACTATTAGGTAAACCATATTTGGTTGGATCCAAGCACCTCATCTGGGATGGAATTATCAGTGAAGTAGCTAGGATTTGGGATTATTTAAAAATAATAGATGATGAAATGTTGTTGGTAGATGAAGCAGATCATGTAATCCATAAATCATTTCTTGAATTGGGAACAAGGCCACAAGTTGCCACTCAAATCATAAAGTTCATGAATTCCAATTCTAGAGAAACATTGTTGAGGAAAGGTGTTAATGATAGAACAAAAATGGTGATGGAAAATAAAATAATTTTCATAAATAAGAATCTAATACATCAAGCTCAGAATGAATGCATAGCACTAAAAAGGAACGTGGAATATTTTTCCAACAAATTTGAGAATTTAGTGAAAATGGGGTTACCTTTAGCTTGGGATAAAGATGAAAAATTATTGTCATATGAAAAATACAAAAACCATTTGTTTGTTTCCATAGAAAAAAGATGAGAAGTTTCAGAATATGAGTAATACTCTAAGAGGTCAAACCATTGTTGACCTACTCATAGATGGCTTCTATCTTTTATGGAAGACAAATAACATATTCTCACATGCCCCTACATACAAAAAATAGACTAAGTTGGATATTGCATTCAGACAAATGAAATATTTCAATTATCCTTCAAATGCGACTTGTAATCTTCTCCTCCAGCTATTGGCATGGTGACTTATCAAAGAAGAATAAAATTAGGAATTGACTCCTCCGACTATCCTATTTATAGGGAGTAAAAAATTTTGTTGTATCTCAATTTTCTAAGAAATAGGATCGAATAACCATTTTTTGTATAAATGCTCATGAGAAATCAATGTAAAGGGAGATTTTTGGCCCTAGCTTAAGTTTTAATAAAAAATATCTGCAAGTTTTTGAAGACTCAAAATTTTATGTTTCAGATTATGTGATCTCTCTCTCTCCTTGTGTTATTTCCATGCTCTTAATTTCTTCTTAGATGTATCTACTTCCATTATTGTGATGACTTGGTACAACAACTACCATCATAATGATTCAAAGGTATCATTAAAAGTATCATAATGTTGCTTATATTTCATTATTGATTTTTGAATTAAAAAGAAGTATTCTTTGTGTTCAAACTATATTCTGGTTTAAAGATACATAAATAAACATCACTTCTTCTTCCTGAAAGTTAAGTAATATTTATCAGAAGGTACATTACTTTAATATTCGATTTGTTTTCTCTAAATTCTTCTTTTATATTCTAAAGTATTAATTTTCTAGAACATATAATGATTTTCCTTCTAATTCTAAATCTTAAATATTTAAAGACTAAAGATGCATGCCTAAATTAGCAACAAAACACTCTATTTTAGGACAGATCTACTTAAATACAAATCAATCAATCTTATGGATTCCTTGGCATAGTTTCGTAGCCATAAACATCTCAAGGGTTACAACACCTTATTTCACGTTTCTTTGAGTTGAATAATAGTGTGTGTCACTAGTCACACATTTGACTCACACTTAGCAGATTATGCTTCGTACTTTTGACAAGTAAGACATTTTATGTTGTGTTGTCTTTGCCTCTAAGCTTGAGTGTGCATTTTCCTATAATTTTGGCTGAGTTATCATTGCCAATGAAATTGATCCATCTTTTTCTTTCTTCACTATTACAAATATGTCTTTGTCCCTTGTCATGTGCTTTGAACATCCATTGTCAATGTACCATTCACTTTTTCTAGTTTGGCCTTGTAGAGAAATCACACATTATTCAAGGTTTAGTTCATCATGCTTCCTTTTCCATATCTTTGATGGTTCTTTTACATGATTGTTGAAATCCTGCTTTGGTTCCCTTGGAGGAACAATCAATCTACAATCTTTGGCTATGTGTCCATTGTTGCATTTGTAGCATTCTACTTCATTATTGAATGAGCCAAAACTATTATAGTTTATGTTATAAGCTTCACGAGGCTTTCTGAGATAGTTGTTCTTAGAGTAGCCTACATAGTTGCTTCTGTTTCTAGCATGAGTTTTACAATTTATTACCTTGTGCCCAAAATTGTTGTAGGAATAACATAATCAAAGAAATATAGTTTGGTACATGAGTGTGGGAGATCTTCTAGGTGGTGTAGAGATTTTGTAATATTCTTCTTGATTCCTCTATATTACTAGTTGTTGATTCCACATCCTTTTGATTGAATGTTATTCTTCTTGACTTATTATTGCCTAAATGTTCTCCTTTGAAGGCTTGCATTCTTCCTTCTTGATGGGACCCCTAATGACATATTCATAATTCTTGTGTTCTTCTTCTTTTCCCGTTGTCATATAGCTTGAACCCTTCTGAGTATGAGTTTTCTTGTATCTTAGTACAAACTTGTCATAGCATGGCCTTTGTCTGCTGATGATTTCATCCAATATTTTGGTACTATTTTCAAATTTCTCTTGGATGTCCTTTTGAAGTTCCTTCCTTAGTGAGACTATTTCTGCTTCCGAGATTTTCTTTATTTTCTCCTTTTCTTCTAACTAGTTTTTGAGTGTTTCTTCAATCATTCTGGATTATTCCAATTTTACTTTTAAACTGATAATAATATTCTTTGTTTCTTCGGAGATTTTGTTGGGACTTTGAGAATACTCTTTTAGCTCGTGTAGTTATTTCTTGAATGATTTGTTTTTCTTCCTTTCTCTTTTTATATCTCTTAAAGCACTGATCAGTTCTTCCTCAAGATCCACTTCTCCTTCATCTTCCTCGTCATATTTATGGATTTATTATTGAGCTTCCATTGCCATAAAGAGTACTCTTTTTTGAGTCATTATCACTATCATTGTCCTCACTAGATGAGGAACTATCTTCTTTTGAATAGATACTTTTCTTGGAGATTTTTTATTTTATTTCTTTTCTTGTCCCTTTTCTGATATTTATTTTCTTTATTAGTAACTTCTTCTTCATCATCACTATCTAAACACTTTTCATAAGGAAATTTGGAAGAAAAATGACCAATTTTACCACAATTAAAGAACTTTAATGGAAGCTTACCTTTTCACTTGCTAATTCCTTTCTTCAACCTCCTCACGAAGTTGGATATTTATTCATCTTCATCTGAATAATCACTACAACTAGACCTTGACTTTCACTTTTTCTTGTCCTTTCTTGTCTTCTTGGATGATTTGAAATTTGCTTCCCTTCTAGATGGATTATCTTGTTCTATTCTCATTTCATAACCTGTAAGTATTCCATATAGCTCATCCATTCTCAATGTAGTAAGATATTCTCTTTCTTCTAGGGACGAAACCTTAGGATCAGATCTCATTGGAATAGACCTTAGTATCTTTTGAGCAATCAATTTATTTTTAATCTCTTCTCCCAATCCTCTAATAGTGTTCACAACTTCATCACTATGGAGAAAACATGTTGCAATATCTTCATATTCCTTCATTTCCAAATGCTCAAATTGTCTGTTGTAGGTTTGAAGCTTGGCCTCTTTGACCTTTTCATCTCCTTCGTAAAAAAAATTGAGCTTGTCCCAAATTTCTTTTCCAGAATCACAGTGCATAACTTTGACATAAACTAAACTCGCCACAACACCACTTATAATAGCATTCATATAATTTTCCATTTATTTCATAGAGTTTCTTACCAGAATTGTCCATTAGGTGCTTGGTATCCATTTTATATAGAGTGTATGACATCAAATCCCAGTGCTTACACAAAAAATTCCATCCTTCCGCTCCAGAGGGCATAGTTTTGGCCATCAAAAAATGGTGTTCCATTCTTAGTGTGATTCATGATCTTACCTTCCAGTGGTTAGACTGTTCCTGAAGGACCTTCTCTGTTTCCAATTGTTTGAAATACTGAGAGGGGGGTGAATCAATATTTCACTATTATTAGCAATATTTAACACTTTAAAGTTATAGAAACATTATGAAACATTATTCAACTTATAAATCATAACATATCACATCACATGCACAATACACATAGATTTTATGTGGAAACAAAATTAGGATAAAACCACATAATGCTTTCTAATACATCAGAAGATTACATTCACTAGAAGCACCAACTTCCAGGATTCTCCAACACCAACTGGAAGGAGGCACCCACCCCGTGAATTTTATAGCACCAAATAGAAGGAGGTATCAACCCCCTTGTGAGAAGAAACTCACACTTCTCAGGAACCAACCTACAAAATGAAGAGACTAATCTTCCCGTGCACCACCCAACCACCCTAGATTCAAAATTTATTTTGAAAGAAAAGGATTTACAAAAGAGTTACCATAATACACCCTTAATCACACTTTGTAAGGTGAAACCCTTGCCTTGTTAGCTGCAAAAGGTAGATTGTATCACCCTTGATCTATAGCCTTCATATGTTTCTTTATTACTTTCACTAGATCACCTTCTTATCATATTTTTTGAGTCATATTCCTAGTACCAAAACTTAACCTTGACAAGATATTCAAACTACTCCTTTGTTGGGTTATATAATTACTTCTATAACTGTCTAAAATACCCTTGAAAACCATGCTGCAATATTTTATCAAACTACTCACAAGATACCTTGAAACCAAGCCTTAGAATTTGCCTTAGAGTGTTGCTTGAATGCTCTTCAAATTTTCCTCAAGACATTGTTTGAATTCTCCTCAAATTTTGCTCAAGATGTTGTTTGAATGCACCTCATTTTTCCCTTCAAAACTATATCAGAAAAAGCCAAAAAATTCACCCTTAACTATCTCAGGCTTGTGCCTTATCTTTGCCACATAATAGGCCTAAAATTTATCAAATGTAACAAAAAAATTTCCTCAGATCAGTCTCAAATATGACTCATATTCACCTAGAAAGCTTCCTCGTATCTTTCACAAAATTTCCTCAGATTAACCTCAAAAACGGCCTCAGATCAGCTTCAAAACAGATCTTGTTTCCTCAGAACACTTCCGATCTAGATCAGTCTCAAATATGACTCATATTCACCTAGAAAAATTCCTCGTATCTTTCACAAAATTTCCTCAGATTTACCTCAAAAACTACCTCAGATCAGCTTCAAAACAGATCTTATTGCCTCAGAACAATTCACCCTAGAACTGCCTCATATACACTTCATAAAATACCTTGTTTCCTTATAAAAAATACCTCAAACATAATCAATTCCTCCTTCTATCATAGCCTCAGACTTGCTCCTTACTGCCTCATAAAAGTCGCCTTAGAACTACCTCATGCACCAAATTTTTTTACCCCAAATGATCCTTTATTTTCCTCAAACTAGAATGCTTTAGTTGATGGATAGAGTGGGGATCCTAGGCACCTATTTATACTAGTCTAAGCCACCTTTTAGGGATGACTTCACCAATTTCATCATTAATTTTGTTTTTAATAAAACATTTTATCCTCTATGGCCGACTTCACCAATACATCATTATTTTTTTTTAATACTTATTCCAAGTGGGGCCGACCCATGGAATGGGGAAATATTATGTGATCATCCTTTAAGAGAGCATAAATTTTCTATCATGTGGTGTCCACCTATCATTTGAAACGACTTGATGAGGACTATCAATCCATGGAGGTTTTGCATACATTTGCATTATGTCCTTCATACTCTTTTTCTTTAATAAAATTTGGGGCTTCTTGACCACACCTTTGGGAATTATGGACTTGCTTCGATGCTTCTTCTAGGGTTGATATCAATGACAACCAAATATACAACAAGCTTCATCATGCATTTTACAAATTAAAAATCTGAGTCTGTATGCTCAAGATATTCACGTACTTGCTTTGATGCTTCTTCTAGGGTTGATATCAATGACAACCAAATATACAACAAGCTTCATCATGCATTTTACAGATTCAAAATCTGAGTCTGTATGCTCAAGATATTCACGTTTTTGTCCAACCTCCCAAGGAGCACTTTTTCCATGTGCAACACATCTATTTTTTCTTAGAATTAATATTTTCTTGGAACCATTCCTATTTTAGGAACCATTCCCATTTTCTTAGAACCACACATTTTCTTGGTTCTTCATTCCATACTTAACATTTTTCTAGTCCCTTTTCCCAATCTCCCACTTCCCATAATTAGTCTAATTTACTCTTGCAAGGCTACCACTGCATCCTCCCTTAATTCTGATCGGCATTACCTCCCATATCCTCTCGTTCTTCTCCCCTTGATCACATACTTAGCCATTTTCCCTTCTTTCCACTCTACTCTCCCTCCTCACTATCCTCCATAACCATTTTCTCATTTAACCATTTACATACTCAACCTTTTTTCATTTTCATTATCCACTTAGTTAATTTTCATAATACCCACCACTTAGTCATTTTCATAATTCATTTCCACATTCATTTTCATAATTCATTTCCATTTTCCATTTACCATTTTACATTTACCATTTTACATTTCCATTTCCATTTTCCATTTTCCATTTTACTTTTCTTATTTCCTTTTTTCTTATTTCCATTTTCTATATTTTCACAATTTCTACATTTATTTCCATAATTCATTTCCATTTTTTAGTTCATTCTCGTAATTCATTTACATTTTCCTTTCTCCATTTCTCCATTTTTCTTTTCGCAGATTTCATATTTCATTTTCATTTTCTTATTTTCACTTACCACATTTCACGTAATTCCATTATATACTTCTGCAACACTTACAATGTTTTACTTTTCTTACACTTATCCAAATTCAAGCAATGCAATGCAAAGTGGAGGTAGAACAAGTATTTCGCATGCATGTTTATAGGTTTGCAAGTCTATAGCCCAGCGTTCTAAAAAATAAACCTCTTACTTCTATGCCCTCCTTTCTACAAATTACACCTCTTACTTCCATGTCATCCACAATGCACTTTTCACTTTCCAACACTTAACATTTTCCACATCATTCGTTAACATTTTCTTGAATCTCTTGGTCCGCAAGTATGAATTCCTGCATACTCCATAATGCACTCTCCATTCTCCCTTTTCACCTCATACTTAGTCATTTTTACCACTTTTCATCCCTTCACCTACCTCCTTTACCTCCGCATTCCCGTAACTCCATAAACCCTACAGTTAATTTTTTTAAATTATTTCATATCCTAAGTTTCTTCCCTCTTTTTTGTGGACCTACCATACTATGACATGTGTTGGTGACATGGAAATATACCCAAATGACATGTGGCAGTGACGTGGACCTACCCACGAGTGAGCGATGGCGATGACATGGTCGTTGATTGGGTTATGACTAGGCTACGACTGGATGTTGATTAGGTCATTAAAATTTTATTAATTAGTAAAATTTTCCTAAGGCGCAGGAGATACACCAAAGTATCTATAGTCTTCTTTCTTCCACATGAGGACTATTGATGCAGGAGAATCACTCCACGTCAGCAATGCACCATCTAGCTAGCACATTCAACACACATTCAATGGAGGAGAGAGGCATCAACCCTCATTTAAAAATTTGAATTTTCATTTAAATGTTTGTAAGGCTAAAGATCTAGATCCGATCTAGACTAGACAACCATTGAATGTAATTGAATGTAAATTAACGAGAGTAGGTAGCTTGGAGGGAAAGGCTCGAGGAGCCCTCTTTTGTAAAAATATCTTTGTATCTAGATTCATTAAGGTAGAAAGGAGGAGGAGATTATATCTAGCAGATAGATTAGAGAGGGAGAGAGTCGAGACTATGTTGCAGTCCGAGCTTGAACACATTGTAAACAGACATTTTGAGATTAATACAAAGAGCATTTTTTCCTACATAAGATTATTTGTGTGTTTCCATGTATTTTATGAATTTCATCTGTGTATGTGCTTATGAATGTATGTTAGATTCCATATGCAAGGATAGACAAAATTCGTTGTCTGTGATTTCTCTTTGATTTCAGTTTGGGTTCTTTGTGGCTAAATGCAAGGGGTTGGATGACATAGTGTTGAAGACTTTGTTAGCTAGTGCAAGGAGTGCACATATGAGTTCTATGGAATTCAGGAAAAGAAGTGCCATGAGGGCACACCAGAGGAATCATAAACTCAAGAGAAGCCTCAAGGTTTCTGAACACCTTGGAGGTAGGAATGTGTAGAGGAAGACACAGTAAGAAGACAAAATTATTGAGGATTCTGTGAAGCTCTGCCAGGAGGGCATCGAGCGAGTGCAAGGAGTGCACAAGGAGAAATTTGTTTCGAGATTAGAGATAAGGGAAGTGTCGGAGGAGGACACTCATAGAGTTGTTGAATACTCTATCAGCTCAGTAAGGAGTGCTTGAGCATAAGTTGCCAAGAGGGCACTTATATCTCTTCAAGGGACA